>WOVY01015642.1:0-94994 GCA_013436015.1 Rhipicephalus annulatus
TATATATATATATATAAGGAAAGAAGTGTATACCTACTAAGGACTCGTGTTTCCGTGTTTTTACACAATAATAATGAGACCTAACAGACAATAATGCCAAGGAAAGTATAGGGCAAGACATTAGACGAAATTGTAATGTAAATATGAAGAAAAATGGGTGAAAAGATAACTTGCCGTAGGCAGGATCCGAACCTGCGACCTTCGAATGACGCGGTTGATGCTCTACCACTGAGCTACCACGACAGCTATCCCCAGCCACTTTATAGCGTTTATATGTGAATTAAACGTGGGAGCGTCAGTCAGCGCCACCAGTATATATATATATATATATATATATATATATATATATATATATATATATATATATATAGATATATATATATATATATATATATATATATATATATATATAGAAACTGATGGTTTCTTCAACTAAAGCTTGATGAAAGCACATGGGAAAAACATGCGCCCACAAGAAACACTAACTTAATTACTAAAGACTGGTATACCATTCGTGTCAACGCCGCCAACGCCAGCCATCCGATTTTTCTGTACTGATGAGCCATGTAGTAAAGCTGTCGCCTCCCCATTCCTCCTAATTAAACCTCTCTCTCCAAATAAATACACCTGAGAAGGTAAGCATTACGAAGAAATAAAGTATAAATTTGGGGTTTCAGTTTCTCATTACGCGAAACGAATTTCATAAATATCATTTTTCTCTGCAGGCAAGTAATATACACAAGTGATTGGCTGCGACAATTCGAGCTGAAAAAAGTTGGTAGCCTTTGTGATATCTAAAACAGAGATATACAACCCCTTTGCGATGCCCTTTTTTTGTTACCCTTTGGTACCCTTTGTGATACCCTTCGGTACCCTTTGTAAAATTCGAAACGTTATCCACAGACTTCGACAATTTCATATGGCATGTGCGGCAGATGACAAAAACGACAATCGATCTCTTCGGTTATACGCGTTTCGCGTTTCTTCAGAAGCGAAAGTCTAGGTTCCATGAAAACCCTTAAGGATTTGAAGTTTGCCAGCAAAGCCTTCGAAGAGACGAATTTTTATGGATTAATGGCTACGAAATAGGGAAAAGGACAAAGGCGACCGAATAATACATGACGAATGAATTTTTCTTCTGACGGCTTCCGTGCACTACATCCGCAGATCTGGGACAAGCACTTTCTCGACGAGTCTCTCGTTATAAAGTATATTTGTTATGTGAAACGATTGCCTTATTATAACGAGCCCACTGTACACCTTTTCTCTCGACGGCGCACATAAGCTCTGGTTGGCCCGGAAAACGCAGCGTCGCTACCCGTTCTTTCGCCACTGTCGCGTGCATGCAGTCACGTCGGTATTGTAGCTTCCCCTTTCCACCACGCTCCAGTTTACGGCCAAGCATGCGCATTGCATTTAGGCGCCAATTAAAACAAAGCGACTCTGAGCAGAGCTTTACGTTTTTTTGCGAGGCCACTCTTGAAAACACGTTGTTTGTTGAGAAAGCGATACAAGCGACTTTGCAAATGCAAATCGCTGCCCATTTCAAAGGCTTCGCTCTCGTTTTTCCCGCGATGCTCCGCAGAGAAAGGCCACCCGCTCACCTTCGCGCTTCCGTGCCTGCAACGGCGGCAAAGCGTTGCACGCAATTGCGCTAAGCGCGGTTACACTACGCAACGTTTTTACGACGGGCCGCAGAGCGCGCGCGCCCCTGGGCGGAGAGAGAGAAGGGTGCTGTCGGATGAGAAGGGCGGCCACGGCCACCTAACGGGACTTTCCGCCTCTCGTTGCCGCATTCGCAGTTGGCGCACGTAACCGCCGCGGCATGCTCAGACGGCACACAGCGTCGTCGTCGTCTTCTTCGACGGCGTGGCGACCGCAAGACAAGCGCGAAGCAACGAGGTCGGTCGCGCGAAAGAGAGCCGTCCTTGGACCAGAGGAAGAAGCCGCTATGCCCGTCGGCAGTACATGTAGGCATCCCGAAGTTGGTATAATACCGTCGCCCGCCATGTCTGTCTTCTCTGCAGCACATACGCAGTGCCGAATGTCCGGGCGCGCGGTAAATGGGAGGATTTTGCCATCGGCGCCCTGTGAAGACAGATCTAGTTAGTTCGCGCCCGCATTAGGTTATCGTCTTCGGGCCGAAGTCGCGAATCTTTTCGCTTGACCGCTGGACTGCGCTAACAGTATTCTCATCTCGGTTTGTTGGCACGGGGTACTATGAGCCCTAGAGTAAGAACTTATTCCGTGCGAATGCGAGTTCGCTTTTTATCCCGTTTAACCTGGCGTGGTAGAAGGAACGATGAATGGCCCCGCAGCGGCGTTATCGCGATTCAGTAATGCGGGTCTGTAAGAAGAGTGAGTTATCGCGGGGAATAAAATCGACTGGCTATTTATAGCGCCAAGGTGAAATATGACGCAAGCATAAGCGAAGTTTGGTGTCCGTTGACACCCGAAGCTGTGAGTGTATACGTACAGCCTCCGTCGTAGTTAGCAGAAATATTCGTTTGTTTTCGTTTATCCCGTAATTTCAGCTTGCGACAATTTAAAGTGTATTCCGCATCTTTCCATGTTTGCTTACAGCTCGCATTCTTACGAAAACAGCTGTAGCTTCTGGATATGTTCGATTTGGCTGTGGCAATGTGTCATCTACGGTCTAGTACGACTGCGATTGCAATTGCACTACACGAATACGCCTAAACGGTAGTTGTGCCACACTAGAACGGTACTATTCTGCATTATTACTGTACTTAAACACAGACTTTGTAGTGATATGTTGAACGAAGAATGTCACTGCAGCCGACGTTTCGACAAGTGGCTTCATTTGCACGAGTGACGAGTACAACTTTTCTTATGGAACGTCGGCTTCGGTGACAGAGCACACGTCCCATCATGGACTTGGTGCCTCCATCGTCATTTTACTTCCCGTCGTGTTTGTCTACTAGTTTTTCTGTGACAGTAAAGTGTTATTACACACAGTTCAGTTCTAGAGAAACCGTACTCATATGGTAACTCTGTATCCGTAGCTTTGAGATAGGCGATAGCTTAATTCATCGCCCGTCGTATACGCATGGGACTTTCGCGACCTTTGGCTGAAAGTTCTGCTGGCCCGTCCAACCTTGTCAGGTCGTGCTGGCTGTCTTTTTCTTTCTTTCTTTTTTGAGCGTTCTGCATATACGACTTCCTCGTGGAGATAAGAGCGACTGTCGGAGGTCACGTGGGCTTCACCGAATGCGTCGTGCTATACGGCAGGTTTTCGCCTGATGTCGGGGTTAAGTTCAAACGGACGTCGTGCGGTAAGACGATCGCGGGTAATAATTTTTAAGGTCGTTAGGTACCGCTCTGCGCGCGGATTTTACGACAACGCGCGGACGTTGTGTGTGTTTAAATAGTTCAACTCGTTTCCTTCCTGCCTTTGCGAGTCCGCGTGTACTAGGCGCGATGCTTGGAGCGGCGAAAGAGTCGATCAGCGCCTGTGTAGTAGAACAGGGCAGAACGCAGCCGGTCGCGAAACCTACTTAGCGGCGTGCCGATTGCATTGCTTCGGGAATCCCCGGCTGCTCTCAGAGACATAGCGGTTGGACGTTTCTGCTAACCTTGCACTTTCGAAATAAAATGAACTGAAAGAAAAAAAGAAAGCAAGAGAGAAAGAAAGAAGGAAAGAGAATAAATCGCATACGTGTTTACGGCGGCGCTCACCCGTCGCCGCGGCGTGGTACCGGCATACCCCGACTGTTATGCATCTCGGCACTAATTACCAGCGTATCATCAGCGTTTACTTCTCTTATCGCAGAATTTCATCTGTATTTCGATTATTTGCATACGCGGACTTGCGCCTAATTGCGCGAGTATGTGCGGCTAACAGACGGATATAGAATGCATGCGCCTTCTCACATGCGGATGGGACGTTTTGGCGCCTGCCTATAGAGCACGTGTGCAAGTGCGGGCTATTCTTGGCATGCTATACTTCAGTAGCACTGACAGTTGGGGCGAGTTTGTGTGGGTTCATAGCTATGAACGGCGCAAAAAGCTATACATCGTTTGTTCTTAGCAAAGAATTTGCTTTCGAAAGAGCGATGCGATGAATTGGGTAGGTTGGTGGTAAGAAGACCGTGTTGTGATAACTGTGGCAGCATGGAGACAGTGCAGCACATCCTACCAGAATGCCCCGCGTACCGCGATGAGAGGCACCTGCTCGAACAAGAAATGTACATGATCTGCCACGAACAATTAACGTTGTGCAACATATTAGACCCAGTGCGCGGACCTTTTAAACATCGTCGGGTCATACTGTCATTGATTACCTATCCGATAGTGGCCTTGTTGGAATGCTGTAATAGTAAACATCTCACATAAGAAAGCTTTAATTTACCTGATACCTTAATGTAAATAGTTTTATAAGGTTCACTAGGTCACAACTTTTTTTCATATCTTTCTTTCCTCTCTGCTGAGATATTTTAGTCCCCTTCCCCATCCCTATACAAAGTAGCATGCCAGCGATATATAGTATCCGGCAAAAATCTCTGTTTTCATGCTCGGACTTGTTTCAAACGACCAAGGAGACGGAACTCTGGAAGCAAACTGAAAAGTATAGCGATGGATGGTTCTTTGATGTAACCTGTGTTCGCCGATTGTTTTCTCTCTGTTATTTCAATTTTCCTTCCCCGAGTGCAAAGTAGTAAACCAGACGGTTCTCCTTTTCTTTCTCCCTCTCTCCAAATAAGCTTGCATGTCTCTCGAGTGAACAGACATTTCTCCTTTTACTCGGTTTGATTGATTTGATTTGTGGGGTCCCAAAACCACCATTTGATTATGAGAGACGCCGTAGTGGAGGGCTCCGGAAATTTCGACCACCTGGGGTTCTTTAACGAGCACCCAAATCTGAGCACACGGGCCTACAACATTTCCGCCTCCATCGGAAATGCAGCCGCTGCAGCCGGGAATCGAACCCGCGACCTGCGAGTCAGCAGCCGAGTACCTTAGCCACTAGACCACCGCGGCGGGGCCTCCTTTTACTCGGATTAATATGATTCGTCCATATGCTCTCTGTCCGGCGAAATTGCGTGATGTATATGTGTACCAGTGACATTGATGAAACAGGCTTCATAATTCGCGTATTGGGCAACTATGCGAAAAATCGTCGCGACTGTCACACACCGCCTATGCACGTTGAAAATAAACGCAAGGTGTATTCAGTGAGACAAACATGTTTACTAAACGATATATTGGGGTTACACCACTCGATATCGATTACACGAAGTTGCTAAGCAGGATGAACGATGGAACATATTGTTTATCGCAAAAGCTCATACTTTCATGGTTTTGGAGTGTAATTCTCCAAGGTTCTCGTTCGTTAGATCTGTCGGTCGTTGACTGGGCTCCTGTAATAGTAAGGGCCAATACGAAGATAGCCGCCATTTCTTTTGTGAATAGTGTAGTGCAAGAACTCTGTGCGGCGAGGGGGGTGCAGGTGCTGCATTAATTATCGTTAAGCAGGCGTAGATTGCTCATGAACGAATGGCCACCGTCTACCCTCGGGTACTTTATTAGCCACACTTCGTAAGGCCTGCGCACATTTCCTCGTATCGACGCTTATTCTTCATAGGAGCGCTGCAATCAGCATGGCCAACGCAATGAGACTAATTAACAAACGTAAACTCATTTCCGCTTTCGTTTCGCCGAGCATGCCAGGTTGACGGGATAAACGTTTCGGCACGCTTAACAGGTTCGTCCTAAACTGTAATGGAAAACCTCGCTCTGTAAATATACACGAAACTTTCCCGGCAAGCCAAGCAAGCGTGAGCGCTTTCTCGTTATGGCGTGTGGCTGCAGGTGTCAAGGATGCCACGAGGGGTCGCCATCTGTACAGGCGGGCGGTCGTGCACAGTTTTGCCATCGCAGAGAGCCCAGTACGTGCAGTCATGTCGTTAATCCCGGCTGGCCTACGCGGTCATCCGTAGGACAAGCATGCATAAACATTAGACCCAAGGAGGACTCCATCGTCCGTCCTTATCAGTTCGTCTATAACACCGAGTCTGTGTACAAGCAGCGCAAGGCGCATTCCCAGTACTGAGCGTGTTCTGCCTTCGGAGAGGACTCTTAATATATAGTTTAGCCATTTTTTTCCCCGCGTCGACGGCCTTCTTTGACGTTGTTTTTTACGTCTAAATCCGTGACTAGCCACTGTAAACACGCGGGAACAATGTTGTGAGAAAACCGAGTTGATTGGTCGAGCGAGAAAGTCCGCGAGTTGAGGTCTGGTTAATATATAATTTAGTCTCCGAGTCACGGGGCTGACAATTGGCTCACTGATCGTGCTTCCAACGGGAGTGAGGCCCCAAAGGATTAAAAAAATAGTAATAGTATGGAGACAACATCGCTTTGATATACTCAGTGTGCTAGGTGCGCAGTATACGTTACATATAACTTTGCGTAAGGTCTGTATGGTGAGATAAATAAACCTTTCGTGACAGCATTGCAAACGATCTCTGGAGTCAGCGTGATTACATTTCCAATATGTTGGCGCGTATTCACAGAAAGGTCTTGACGTACGAAGAGCATGTCAGCCTGTCGTATAGTGCTGGATATATGTCATTAACGGAGAAGACCATCAGACAACAACGTGTGCTTTCTAACAAACAGTTTTATGGAGATCGCTCCTAACGTTTTACTAGACCAACATTCGGAGAGAGCGAGAAAGTGCGGTTGGCCCACGTTAATTCAGGACGAGCATGCGTGTGTGCTCCTGTCTGCTTGTTCGTAAAGTAAAATGCACATTTAAAGCGAAATTTTCGATGTATCTAAAGCGGTGCTTTATTGAACGGCTCAGTCAAAGGCTGTAAACAAAATTCGAAGTAAATTATGTTAATGCAGTGAGTGAATTAGTTTAGTACTGTAATTTATTGCTATCTTGCACAAAACACGGGCGCGCCCACTGCGTGACGCCATTTCGGGAATGAGCTGCTTCTTGTGTATGTTCCAGTTTGCTTTGTCCCAGCGGGCGAGATCGCTGGACAGTGTACACCTAGTGTGCACTCTCCAGCACTGTCCTAAATGTTGTGTGCGCGTACATGAAAAGCTTGAATAACCAAGAAAGTGGGCGGGGAAGCAGACTCCATGGTATAACATGACTAGTTGCACACTCTGCGCGCAATGCGGAGGTCGTAGGTTCGACTCCTGTCGCAATATATGTTTTTAAAAGGACGTTAGTTCTTTGATATATATATATATATATATATATATATATATATATATATATATATATATATATATAGAGAGAGAGAGAGAGAGAGAGAGAGAGAGAGAGAGAGAGAGAGAGAGAGAGAGGGAGAGCTGGCTACTGTTCTTCGCAGACAATTCAATCAATCAAAATCACAGTAGTGAAAATATTACATAAATGAGCACCTCACAAGAAGTCGGTCAGAGATTATGGCATATTATAGAAGTATATTCACGTAGCGACATGCGAAACTTCGCATAATTCAGTCCAGTCATACAACGATATAGTTCACGTAAAATGCAGTCACATGCTCATCATATATGTTGAAAGTGACACTCGTCCATATTATGATTCCAGCAGATCAATTAAATACAACAAATGACGTTCGTTAAGCTTTTCGTAGCTTGATTATCTGTTGACTTTACATGTAACGAAAACCAGCTCATCCGTCGATTGCGGTGCTTCTCGTTCATGTTTCACAAGGCAGGGGACACGGCGGAAACAGAAAGAGAAAGAGAAAACCATAACATAAAGAATCGAACTAGTAGTTTATTGATGGCTTCAGCAGTACCGTTCCAATCCTTCTTCGTCGTCGTTCCCTTGTACACGCTATAGTTCGTCTTCAGGCCGCGAAACACCGAGCACGAAAACATACGACGTCGCTGTGGGAACCAGCGCAGAGAAGCCACGTCGCCGCACTAATAGGGAACGCGCGTGCCCGATACGCGGAAGGATGTCGTGCGAAACGACGCCGTTGAACGCTGTCGAAGCCAGAGAAGTCGGGGCTTCTTTCAGCGAGCATTGAGTGCACCGTTTGGCCCGTCGCGTGTTAGCGTCTCGGGTCGCAGTGCGGATCTAATTGCCCGGGAGGAAGAGCGCTGAATTGGGACGTCACGTGAGCACGACATGAAGGACTCTCATACTCGAACCGCGGTGTGCCTGTAGTGCTGACTCGATGGGTGTATTTTACTGCCGCTTGCTGATTAGTGTCGCGTCGATGCGATCAACTCCTTGTTGCTAGCACGTTCCAACCACGCCGTGTGCTCGTGAAAAGTCTTGCCCGTACTAACTAGTGTAGTCGGATGTAAACGTGACATAAAACGAAGAAGCGCGAAGGAAGTGCGATGAGAATGCCCCAGCCCTAATGTGTACTCGCGAGAAGTCTATGCTCACGCTAATGTATAGCCGAAGCGGGATCATGCATAAAAAGGAATGGCCTCTTGTAAACTCTCTGGTTAAGTCTTATCCGTGATGTGTACACGCCAAAAGTCGAGCTGGGGCTAATTAAACCGAATGCGTGTGTGACGCAAAATGGAAGGGCGTAAAAGAAGCTCTGTAGTAACGTCTAGCCATATAATGTATGCACTCAAGGAAGTAAAGGAGGAAAAGAGGTATAGAGGTTGCTCTTTTAACGGAATAACTATATAACCTGCCACACTCATTGCACCATTTTTGGAGTAAGTGCGAAGGAGTAACCGTACTCTTGCGGTTACTTTTCGAAGAAGCAACAGTTATTTTGCGGAAAAAAAAATTGAGGTTTTGGTTGTGTTAACGAGCCTTTCGAAGTGAATGCGGGCATTTATTTTTTGATTAAATGTACAATCCATGTGCAAGAATCACATTCAAAATAAATTTCGAAAATTTGTAGAAAACACATGTGATTCGAACTCATGACCACTCAGTCAGCATACGCGTACACTAACAACTACACCACACCACGCTACGGCACCGCCAGAAAGGAACCGCCTTGTTGTGTAGGCACCGATGAGTCGTTTGCACACGGCGCGAACATTCCTGCAATTACTCCAGAAAAAAACGGGCGCTTTACTCCACAAGGAAGAAAGTGCCCCTTTTTGCCGTGTCGTGTGCTATATTTTGCGCACATTTCGTCTTTTGGAGGATCAAAGAGCGGGTAACTGCGAAGTTGTTCTAGAAAACTTTTTAGAGTGTAGATTTGAAAAAAAAAATGTTGCTCGTATATATAAACATAATGCAAATGCGACATAGAACGGGAAGGCGTAAAAGAAGTGCTTCGGTAACGTTCTAGCATATAATGCGCACTCTAGAGAAGTCTTGTTCGCACTAATGAAAGCAAAAGCAAATGTGATAAAGCGTAATGAAGGAGCTGGGATAATGTCCTAGCCGAATAATGTACATTCACGCAAACTCTTCAGCGTACTCATGAAACGAAAAGAAATATGACATTAAACGGCAGGACGTACGGACAATTCCCTGGCAACCTCATATAGCCATATGACGTGCACTTTCAAAGAGTCCTGTTCATACTAATGAACTCGAGTGCGAGTGTGACGTAAAACGAGAAGGCGTAATGGAAACGCAGTGGGAACATCACGGCTAACGCGATACGACGTGTTGTCAAGATCGCTGAGTGCGCGTTAAAAAAAACAAACTTGACAAAAGGTTAGACGCGGGAACGCAATGTTAGAAAATGAATAACAAGGGCAGGGAAATCATGCTTTCTGAGAGCGTTCGCGAAACCACTCCGCGATTCGCGTGTTTTTGTTTCGGTTTACGTTTCACTAAGTACGCAGCTCTCGCTTTCAGATTGAGAGTTATCTATGGCAGCACCACGTAAACAAGTCATTAGTGAAACTCAAAGTTTGCGACATCTAAAGATGGAGTGATGTTTGTAATCAACATCGAGCCTGGTGAGTGTTAGAACAATCTTTCTTTGCAATCAGTTCTGCATAGGCGATACCGCTCGTGCCATTCTTACTTGCCTGTAGATGCGGCTTTCTGCGTCGCCCCAAACTGAAAAGTGAACATGCAATAAAATGAGACGAGATCAATTTTCGCATGTATCAGATGGCGAACTGATGACGATCCATAATCAGCTTGCAAGCATTGTGCACAGATTAGAACAGCTGGGGTGAAGGTCAGACTTCTTGAGTACACCCCGACTGCCGGTGACTGCATGGCACCCAAATCATACGCAATACCTCTCAGTGAATCATTACGTTCCAAGTGCGTTGAAAGTCAATAAACTTAGTCGAATGTTCTGATGTAAATTATACTGAACCTTACTGCACCAGTCACAGGAAACATTTGGAACTTGTTTGTTGCATGCCAAGCTGTGCACTAAACAAGGGAACATTTGTTGGCAAGTTTGGTTAAATGTCACGAGAATCATGCCGTGGGGGGGGGGGAGGGGGACTAGGTTTGCAGCACCGCAACACTGTTCCGAAGCTGCAGCACATTGCGATCGGAGAAGCGCACATTGCGATGGGGCGTCAGAACATAGTATTATCATGATTTATTCAAAGTGGGCCACCCACTACATAAGGCACACATGTTACTAATACTGCACCATTTCCCTGAATATAACGTAGGGGGTGCATATCAAGCTCGAAAGGATTTCACGCGCACAATTGCCCGTGGTTCAAAGCGCGGTATCCATTACACAAAATGCACACGTATGCGAAAGCTTCACTGACAGAAGCCATTTTGAACTCAGTACGCAGGGAGAGGATATCACTATCGCATTCAACTCTTAAAGGCGTAGCTTAAGAGTTCCCCAATTTTTCATCGTATTTTTTAACCGTATAACACCCTGCATATAACATACTCCGAAAAAATATTTGGGGGTATATGCCACTGATGAAACGGATGATTTGATCTGTATAGGCAGGTATATTAGGCGGGATACCTTCTCCAGCTTCCTTAGATGCATTTTGCTGTCCACCGAAGTCAACAAACAAGAAAAGTGTCTATATGGAGCAGCAGCTCAACGTTGGATGATTCGTTGAGAAGGTGACACTGCACTTTCGGTTGGCACTTGCCTCGCTGCAATGTCTGCGCTTATTATGGCCTTTAAGAGTCCCACAATTTTTCATTGTATTTTTTAACCGTATAATACCTTGTATATATAATAAAGTACCCTGATTGGTTTCTGCAAACAAGGTGCCACCAAATGTAATTGCCATAATTTGGGTAATAAGTGTCATCTAGCACACTAGTGGAAACATGCTAGCATTCACGAAATGAACTGATGTCAGTGTAGTGCAGTTTCTGGTGTAATTTTTCTCTACTTTCGGCCCCTAGTCTGAAGGGATTATAGTAGCACGTAGCGGAAAGCGTTCAATAATACTGAGCTTAACAGTGATACATTAAACGATGGCTATTTCTGCTTGGCAGATGTTAGAGCGTTGAGTGTGGCACGGTTCGGACCGGAAATTCCATGCTTTACTGTAGAAACCGCTGTCGTATACCTGCGAGTCTTTCAGTTCGGCCTTCTTCACGATGACATGGCGTTATGCGCCGTTCTACTGGCGGGATAGTTGCGAAACGCCTTTTATTCTTTATTCTTTATTCAAAAAAAAACCTTACAGGCCCCAGAACAGGGCATTGGGTAAGGGGGGGAGGAATCGGAATGGTACAGACAGGTAACGTTTACAGGCAGGATCAGTGCAAAAACAACGAAAAACTATACATATATATAAATGAGATCACATTTTAGGCTATACAGGGCGAGGTAAATTTGAGGGAATACAGCACTTGTTGATATGAACATGGCGACAGAGGGATACATTTTAAAATAAAAGACAAGGGGAATATAAAGCACCGTTACGCAATGCACTCAGAATACAAAAACAGGGTCACATGGTGAACAGAGTGAGTAGCTGACGGCGAAATGTATCGGGATTAGATATGGAGGCTATGCAATCAGGGAGGTCATTCCAAAGACGAACGGCCCGAGGCAGTGGCGATGAATTGAATGCATTAGTTGACCCGTATATGCGCATGAAGCTGAACTGATTATGCAATCTGCGTGAAAAAGAGTGAGGTGTTTGAAGCTGAAGCCGCGTTCGTTTATTAGAGGTAAGATATTTCTGGAACAGACAGAGAAGAGCAATACTGCGACGGCTATCCAATGACGGCAGCTGAAGGTCTGATTTAATTTGCGTTATGTTTGACGTGATGTCGTAGTTTCGTGATATGAAGCGGGCACCTCTATTTTGAATCCTTTCTACCATAATAATCAAGTAGTTTTGATGAGGAGACCAAATTGCTGAGGCGAATTCTAATATTGGCAGAATAAAGGTAAGAAAGGCTAGTTTTCGAATATTAGTAGGGGAATTTCTCAAGTTGCGGCGTAGGTAGCCCAGTGAACGTGATGCTTTGGCACAGGTAGACTCGATATGTGAGGCCCATGAAAGATTCTCTGTGAGAAGAACACCTAGGTATTTGTAGGAAGAAGTGTGGGAAAGCATGGTATTGTTCAAGTAATAGGAGAATTCAGAGTTTATGTGTTTACGGGTGAAAGACATTACCTCGCATTTTGTTAAGTTCAGTTTCATAAGCCACTTGTCGCACCAGTTACAAATATGGTTGAGATCTGCTTGAATGGTTAAGTGGTCATTACTGGAGTTTATAGAACGGTATAATATACAATCATCGGCAAATAGACGCATGCAAGAAGTAATCTCGGAAGGTAAGTCATTAATGTAGATTAAAAATAATAAGGGCCCAAGGACGCTGCCTTGCGGTACGCCCGAACTAACAGAAGAAAAAGGGGACGCAAGATTGTTAACAACAGTGAACTGCTGTCGAAAAGAAATGAAGTTTCGAATCCAGGCTAATGTTAAAGAATCAAGTCGTAGAGCAGATAGCTTAGAGATTAGTCGGCAATGGGGCACACGATCAAAGGCTTTAGAAAAGTCAAGAAAGATACAGTCCGTTTGAAGGTTGCTGTTCATGTTTGAGTGTAAATCGGTGGTGAATTCAAACAGTTGTGTGTCACACGAAAATCCCTTTCTAAAACCATGCTGATTAGGAAAGAAAAAATTGTTCGTCTCGAGGTGATTGTACACGTGTGAACTGATTATGTGCTCAAGCATTTTGCAGCATATGCAAGTTAAAGATATGGGTCGGTAGTTATCAGGCGAGTGAACATCTCCAGTTTTGTGAATTGGTTTTATCTTTCCTATTAACCAGTCGTCCGGTAGCATGCCAGATGTTAGAGATTGGTCAAAAATTTGGCATAATATTTTGCTTGATATGGGGAGGGTGTTCTTTAGTATCTTGGAATTGATGTTGTCTATACCGGCTGATGTGGATAATTTTAGGGTGTTAATGAGTGATCCAATGCCTCCAACAGTGACAGTAATGGGTTCCATATAGGCGGCGTCAAGTTCAGGAAAAGTAGGCACATTGGAAGAATCTTCCTGAGTGAAAACAGATGAGAAGAACCTGTTGAAAACAGAGGGACAATCGGCGATAGGAATAGGTATTTTGTCAGTTCCATGTAAAGTAATAGTGTTAGTATCTCTGACCGGAGATATAGTTCGCCAAAATTTTTTGGGATTAGACTGAAGCAGGGAAGGTAGGTCTTGCGAGTAATATTTATCTTTAGCTGAGGTTATTGCTGAGCAGTAGGTTTTCAAACAGTGTCTGTATGCCTGCCATGCCCCATCAGTGCGCAAGCGTTTAGCCCTGTTGTACAACCGTTTCTTCTTGTTTCGCAGTTTGCTAAGGGACTTGCTGAACCAGGGGCTTAATTTATCGTTGGTTATGGACACTAAGGGAACATTCTGATCGACTAGCGCTGTTAATTTATCTCTGTAGAGTACCCAGTTTTCATTTACGGATCGACAAATGAAAGTAGGTAGTAACTCTTTAAAAAAAAATTGTTCTAGTTCTGTGTTAATGGCAGCGTAATTTCCTCTATTGTAATCGCGAATTCGTTTTGTTGTATTGCCAGATACGGGCTTCGGGATGCTTAAATTAAGTTGGAGGAGGTTATGGTCACTAAAACCGCTCACATTTGAAATTGAAAGTATTGTGTCAGGAGCGTTGGTGAATACCAAGTCCAGGATATTGGAAGCACGGGTGGGTTCTTTGACAACTTGGAACAGGTTGAAATCCAACGTTAGATTTATTAGTTCTAAAGACGCTTGACATGAGCATGACATGTGTTCCCAGTCGATAAGAGGAAAATTAAAGTCGCCAAGAAGATATACATGGTTAGATGGGCATGACTGAATGGCATGAGAGATGCTATTACGCAAGTCCCCCAAAAAGGAATGATCAGAATCTGGTGCACGGTAACAAGCCCCAATTAATACCACACTAGATGACATAGACAAAGCTGCCCATACAATTTCGACGGAAGATTTCGAATCAATCCAATGCGAATGAAGCGTTTTCTTAATAGCAAGGAGTACGCCGCCACCGCGCCTATTTACGCGGTCGTTCCTATAAATTTTGTAAAGGTCGTTGTGAGGTAGTACTTCGTTATCTCTTATATCTGGATTCAACCATGTCTCCGTTAGTACTACTATATCTGAATCGCTATCATCAAGAAAAGAACAAAACGTGTCACGTTTGTGTAACAAGCTTCTGATGTTCGTGTACGCGACCGAGAGTGGAAAGGCTGCTTGGGGCACGAGATGCGGCGCGTGTGAGTTTAGGCTTACATCTAGCTATCTGGAAGATTGAGCAACTGTGTCATTAACGGCATCATACACATATACCTTCTTATCCAAGTGGAGCTTGTCAAGGACCAACTTGTACGGCTTGTCGAATGATCTGGCAAAAGCGACCAACTTTCTTCTGGCCACACGTGTTGATGGCGCAAAGTCCTCCCCAATCGAAAAAGTTGTCCCCTTAAGCTTACGAGCTGCAGACAAGATGCTCTGTTTGTCCCTGAATGAAGATATCGGATGCTTTCGTTCTGGCGTTACAAGTTGTTCAGGCCACTGCAAAAACTCTATACCAAAACGGGGGAGGGTAACACAGGAAAATGTAAAAAGCGGATCGCACCATAGAGTTTCCCAAAATTAACTAGAGGGCACTCTGGCGCTGCGATCGTTCAGCGACTATGGGAATGATGGGTAGTACACACATTTGCCTAGTCTTCGTACTTGTGGGCGGCGAATCGTACTTGCGGCTTTGTTTATTACTGGTTACGGTTTTGTTTTGAAAGAAAGAACAAACCCTTTTGAACTTAGGTACTTGATTCGAAATAGTAAGCTTAAAAAATAAGGTTGTGAAGCGCAAACGGTGAACATTTGCTAATTTATGTTTTCGTGAAAAAACAGCTCCAAGCCGCACGAACACACACGGAGCCAGAAGCAGGCCAGAAGTACGAAAATTAGACAAATGTGTGTACTACCCATCATTCCGATGCTCGCTGAAGCGCCGTTTGTTGCAACTCCCATAGACACTAGCGCCAGAGTTTCCTCTAGTAAGTATTGTGGGAAACTCTATGGATCGCACGAGTTGTATCAAAAAGGCCGTGGCGTGCTGACAGTTCCGTATCCGGCGGCGCCACATCTCTCGAACGGGCGCGAAGGGAAACGTTGTCGTATACAGTCCAGTCTATATTACCGGCAAAGTTGGTTGTTTACACGCGCTCCATCTAGCTTTTGTCGCACGATGACTCGCTTCGTCGGAGACCTGTCTTACGGTTCACGGGGCACACCATGGAGTTTCCGATAAGTATGCGCTCGTATGCCGCCCAGCTATTGCTCTTCGCGAAACAGGCGCAAGCACTCGCACATACATCATCTCCGAGGAGCGGCACCGCTGTTTAGTGTCCCGGATTATGAAAGGCAGCGTTGTCGTTCCTCCTCGTTTTGCGGTGCCCTCGACGATGCTAGCACACGCAGTATGTACTATATGCGTTGACCAAGTGGGATACACCGACAAAACGGGCGAAGTTGCTAGAGCGTCGAGTTTGTTCGCTCGTTGGTCTCGTTTGGAATGGCGCGCGTGAGAGGAGCTCTTTGGGGAGAAAGTGCAAGTTCACGATGCCGCGAAGGACGCCGAGTTCATCGAAGTTCAGTTCGATGCTTGAAAAGAGACAACACGGTGCCCTTCTGCGAGGCTCGCTATGCGCCTTAGCGTTTGGGGAATGGCGCCGTGATATAGGTTTGCGCCGCGGACGGCACATCCGCGCGCGCCCAGCAATATCGGCGGGGAATAAACGCCGAAAGCATAAACGCGCGGTTTTGACCCAATTGCGGCGCGCGTCGCGTAATACTTCCTTCGCGCCCTTGGCCAGGCTACGCTGACCCGACGCTTGTGTGTGGTTCAGGTGATTATGAGATGCGCCGCAAATTGGTGGGAGCGACTGCATACCGGTCGTTTGCCGCCTGGTTGGTTGGCGTTCGGGGAGAAAGGCGCTAATGTCTGTCACGACCGGTGAATTCCTTGCGGAAGCGAGTGGCGTGCTGCAGTGTGTGCGAAGCTTCCAGCGCATACCTTCGACACGTGTAGATGGCGCAATAACCGCGCCGTATATTGATTGGGTAGTGGAATGAGCAGTAACGTGTATACGTAGTTGGAGCGCGTGAAGCGCACAGGCTGGTGTCAAATGTGTTCCCGAAAGAAGTTGTCCTTGCGCTCATCGTGACATAAAGTTATGAACCAAATGCTTGCAATGTTTACCTTGTGCAGAATATAAACAAGAAATAACAGTGCTTGTTCTTAGACCAGTAGATGCCATCTATACAGAGAGTTCCCAACGTTGCATTCATTCATTCATCGCCGAAAGAGTTCATTAAGAGCACCGGGCCTTTATGATGGCGCACCTTTAAGAAATTCATATAAGCCAGAAGAAATATTGTGGTGTTCAGAAAAAATAAAGATAGCAAATGAAAATAAGCAATAAATATGTAGTGAACGTGTAGAAAGCAGCTGAATAACACGCGCGCGTATATAGGAAATATATCAAGATATAGAAATAAATCGTTATGCTTGGTTACAAAAATGATAACGTGGCCCACATAATGGCTGTGGCTATGATTAAAGGAGCAGGATGATGTATATCTGTTCTGTTCAGATTGGCCGGCTAGAACAGAGCATATCAGAGATAAATGACCTATCCCATGTGAAAACATAAGTGCTTCGCTTGAGTGTTTGTCGATATACTTCTCTACAAAGCGGCTTCATTATTAACTCATTTCCTTAATGACGTAGATCTGCACGCAGTCCAACTACTTTATTTCCATTTAGCTAACCTGGCGTCGTCAGTGGTTGCCAGCACAACGGTACACCCACGCTTGCTATGCTTAGCTGACTTAAGCCCCATCTCGTTTTCGCTCATGTAGTATGGCTGTTGCAGTTTTATGCCGCCATAGTGTTACAATGATTGCGGTGCTCTGCTGCTGACCTAAGGTCACGGGTTCGATCCTCGCCGCGACGACCGCGTTTTCGACGGATAAAATTCTGGAAGCACGCGTATCTGGCGCACGCTAAAGAATCCCCGGAGGTCGAAATTTCATATCCCTCCGCTGCGGCGGGCCCTATTTGACGTGCACGGGAAGCCCCAGCAGTTATTAGTAGCTGTTACATTTTTGAAATTACGCTGGTTGGGCTGACTATACTGGTACATTTTAGTGATAGTTTTATATTGTTAGCATGCGCAGTTTCTTACCGTTGACTTGACTTTACTGTTAGTTTACTTAAAGCGATGACACGTGCAAACGAAAAAGCATAAGAATGTGTGCCCCACTTGCGGATTTTGGCTATAGCGCATTACATTAGCTCTTAATATAGCGAAACGCCGTAGCTGGCGATCTATTTGACTAATTTAATCAGTTTTTTTATAATATAGCGAAACGCCGTGGCTGGCGGTCTCTTTGACTAATTTAATTTGTTTCTAAATTTCTTACCATATATACTGCTGCCTTTCTGAACTGCGTTTAAGCAGCGAGATGTCTTATGACACCTTTTCGCTTATGACACCTGTGTCTTAATACACAGCTGTTAACAAGGTGTGCGGTAAAGAAACCCGGGTCGATTTTTAGGATGCTTCAGCGGCTGTGGTGGTGCAATCCACTTTAGGAGATCGATCGACCTTCCGGTGATATGGAGAGCCAATAATGTCGAATCAATTTTCAGCAATTTACTATCAAGCAATGCGTATAACAATCCGTGGACTTACGAATTACCTACTTTGTACTTGTACGCACTGAGAAAAACGGAACCTATATTGCTTAAAAAAACTTACAGTAGCAAAAAGGAAAAAAAAAACTCGGCTTTCAGTTCTTCTCATCTTGCGTAGAAAGTTAAAAATTGCATCTCAAACAATCCTACGGTTTGAATTGGGCTACGTGGTGGTACCAATCTAAAGAAAAAAAAAACGGAAGAATCAAGTTCAAGCCAAGTTTTTGGAAGGGATCCTTTAGAAGTATCTCCCTTTGAGATAAACTCGACGACTTCCTCAGAAGGAATCTTCAAAAGATTCAATCTTATTAGAGAAATAGCGCTAGGGGATTTCGCAATAGACATCGGCTTGTAAGAGCATGTTGAAGTGCACGGAGTAGTATGGCAACGGTGTTTCGCAGAGCTAGACAATATGTACCGAGAGACGATATACTGTTCTTTGAACGTGTCAGTTGTCGACATAGCGAACGTAATACTGCCTTTTTTTTTCTTTCCCCGTCCTACTTGAAGTCCGTGTGTTTGAATCAGTCTTTTTAAGCTTTCATAAGCGGTGTGTCCTATATACCGATGGCTTTTGGAACGAAATTAATTAACATGAGCGAAAATAATTATCGCAGAGTGCAGATTATTACAGCGGATCGAACAGGCAGGAGACGCCAGGGATAGTGTGATTGCCCGCCCACCTCCTTGAAATACGAGCCCCAATTTCTGTGCTGATGGTGGAGAACTGAAGGTGAAAGAACGCGTCTACATTAAGGACACCAGGAACTAATATCACAGTGCTGACTGCCAGCTAAAAGTTTATTTGACGGAAACCGGCCCCTAATACAATGCCACAATAGACGAGAAGTCAGCGCGCTTCCTGTAATATTTCTTCCTTTGTGATCCTGCATGCTACAGCAGCGTTGTTTCACCCTCGGTTCTAAACGTGAGCCTTCATCAAATCCCTGTAGAAATGCCGAGACTACTTAGTGAAACAAACCAGTGAACACAACCCGTCATTAGTTTGATCTCGTAAATATCACAGAAATAGAAATCATTTCTAAAAAAGCATGTAAATGAATTTTGGCCAGATTACTAAGTGGCTTGTTTATATATAGGCTTTAAAGCGTGACGGGTTGACGTTGTATAGAGTGAGGTATAGATACAAGCTAAGCAAGCAACACACGGAAAGTCACATTTTCGTGCATATGTGAAAGTGAATGATCTATCAATTTTGTAACGGATACAAATCCTCTAGCACATGCTGTCTCTTATAAGCGCTGTGTTAATTCTAGATAACAAGTCTATTCCTTGAAAAATCGACCGGTACCTCTTTCATTTCACACGACGCAATTAGGGACTACGTTAATGTCGCGCGTTCAGGTAATGTGGAAGCTCTCTGCGTGTACCTTATTGTTACCAGTAGTAAACACATGTTCGAGAGAAGTGGAGGTTACAGTTAATAGGCAGCGCAACCTTCCAAAAGAGAGCGAACCTTGTTCTTTCTCTACGGCGAATGCATCAGTGTGTGTGTGTGTGTGTGTGTGTGTGTGTGTGTGTGTGTGTGTGTGTGTGTGTGTGTGTGTGTGTGTGTGTGTGCCCTTCAACATGCGCTATCGTATAAGAACCTACAGGCGTTGCCTCAAAGGAAAAGTGCCCCGGATATTTTATTTTTATTTTCTTGCTATATACGGACGGAGCATAGTCGGAAACAGTTTTGCGACTCGTTTATAATAGCGCTGTGTTTAGTTACGCAGGACACGCTCTGCGATGTCGTCCTGAATTTCCAGATGGCTATCGCACGCTGGGTGCGCGCCCATTGTACATTCGCGAGGCTTTTGCCTTTCGTTCCTCTGTTACTGTTCCGTGGAAGCTGCGCTGATGTTTGCCAGTTACGTGGGCGGCGTATGAGACCTCGAGGTACCTCCACTGTTGGCGTTAAGTGATCCGAGAGTAGTCATGAACTCTCTTTAGCATTACGGTCACGCCTGAACATATATCCGCGACCCTGCTGCACACGTGTGGTTGCAGCGATTGCTCCAGAACTGAAATCACTGCAGTTATTCACTCGCAGAATAACTTAGATTAATCGGTCGGTTTCGCACGAACAACGCAGTCGGCTGAGAGGAACGACAAAGAGGACTCTTGGTTAATTTCGCTGATCCGGGGTTCATTAGCATACGTATAAATCTAAGGTCGGCCGGTTAGAATTCGGTGGACGAGTTTAAGTCATCATTAACGCCTTAATTCGTCACACCAAGAGGAAAAAAAAATGCCTGCATATTGGCGGCCGTAAAACGCAGTGCTCCATACAGCCTTCTGAATGTGAAATGCTGGACGAGTTTGCAGTAGCCCGCAAGCGTGCGCGCACGGGAGGAAGAAGGTGGGCAGTGGGATGGAGGTGACTCTTCCTAATATTTCCTGTCGCATTGAGTACTAATCGCAAGAGTCTCTGCAGGAATCGTTTCGAAAAAGGGGAGGGGGGAAGCGATTCGTACAGCTACGCGCCCCCTCCACCTCAATAGAGAGCTCTGCGCACGACTATGGTATAGCACATGACACCTTCGCGCCGTCCGATACGCTATAGTGCATGCACATGCTTTCGGGACATCCGGGAGCTTTTTACCAATATTGAAACGGCCAGGACACGATGTGAACTGCAAAATGAAGCGCGCAATAACCTCTAAAAATCAGCTGCACGTCTATTGTGGGTATGAAGTGACTTTTGATAGTGATAATAACAATAATAAGTGAACTTTTTTATACCTGCCAAAACCACGATGTGATTATGCATGGGTCACACCATTATGGAGGGCTCCGGATATTTCGCCCGTTTGATGACCTTTAACGTGACCTGGCCTTGCGCACACGTGCCGATGGAGTATCAGGTCCATCTAAATGCGACCGCGGCGACCGTTATCGAACCCGTTACCTGCGCACCAGCAGCAAGGCATCGTAACCACCACACAACCGCGGCTAACTTCCTATTATGATAGCGGCACTACTGAGTGGGTGAGGATAATGAAATGTTACGTCTATTAGAATAATCTGGACGCTTTGTCTGCTGCGATATAAAGGTGTGAAGAATGCTCACTTCATTTTGTTAACGAGCTCGAAAAAGGACGGGCCCTCCTATGGCGCACGTGCAACCCCGGGAAAGCGGCGCGGGCAGTGCTGTTCCTGTTCTCGTACATAACGTGACGGGATCGGTGTTACAAGCACGTGAACCGGTCCCGCATAGGTCGACGGGGCGGTCTTTTGAATGTGCGTTCGTGTGTATGCACGTGCGTGCTTGACATGTACGGAAGGGCGTCTTTATCCCGCCTATACGGGTTCTGTTTTCCTGCTTCCTCCATACATGTATCCGCTGCGTTCGCTACTTTCAGCTGTTCAAATATTGCCCGGCGGCAAACCGCGCAGGCAAAAGGATGCTTCGATGCATCAGACGGGGTGACAGGAATAGCCGTAATAGCACCTCGGTGGTGCTATTACAGCTATTTCTGCGAGGAACGCGATTGCGTCGACAAAACGAAAAAAAACTTCGCAGTCAGACAGGTGCAGCGCTGCAGTTTCTGCGTCTTGAGCGGTAACTGGAGGCTTTTATGAGCGCCATTCACGAATAGCCCGTGCATTATCGTGCCTCTTTTGACAGTTGACAGCTTCTTTAAAAGTGTTTGCGCGTCACTAAGCGTACAAGCAGGAAAGTGGTTGTTAGCTACTGTTTCTTCTTTCGCTTCACTGGTCACAAAGGGCATAGTGGTCACGTGCGCGCATATTTGAACCTATTGATTGATTTGTGGGGTTTAACGTCCCAAAACCACTATTTGATTATGAGAGACGCCGTAGTGAAGGGCTCCGGAAATTTTGACCACCTGGGGTTCTTTAACGTGCACGCAAATCTGAGTACACGGGCCTACAACATTTCCGCCTCCATCGGAAATGCAGCCGCCACAGCCGGGATTTGTTCCCGCGACCTGCGGGTCAGCAGCCGAGTACCTTAGCCACTAGACCACCGCGGCGGGGCATTGCTTTTGATAACTAAGCGCAGAACAGACCTAAAGAGTGATGTGAATATTTAAAGTCAAGTTGGTAATCGCGTTTTTAATGCCGTTTGCCATGACGGTAGTTTCTATTTAGATTCAGATAGTTGTGCTTTCCTATATTAAGTAAAACCGCTGAAGTGTCTATGCTCCGATACGCAAAGTGTGGTATTTTCTAGTGGTCACCCAAGTTGTTTATATTGAATCGTCGTGTGTCATATCCCGTTTATTAGGAAAGACTGTGCCCATTGAGCGTTGGCTATAAAACTTCGCGCGATCTCTAAAATATTTTGGTTTGAAGTTTTTTTTTAAAATACAAATTCGTTCTGGGTGTGTCGGTGGTCGTCATTAAACGTGCGTTTGAGTTCTCGATTAATTAGTGTGGAGCCGACATCTTGTGTTGCTTTTCAATATCTGCTTGAAGTTATCTCAGTCATTTTCTCTTCCACAGTGTGCTAATATTTCGTAACTATGTTTTGGGATTTTTAGCACTTAAATAGTCGATGTCGCTTTGTGGTTCGTGATAACAGGGAAGAGGGATTCAAAAATCAGGAGCAACATGCATATTCGTCACCTGGACCAGCTAGGACAGCTTTCATGGAAAAATTATGATCATATCCCGTGTTAACGCCCCAGAACTACAATATGATGATTGTGCGAGACGCCGTTGTGGATGGCTCCGGCAGTTCCGACCATCTAGTGTTCTTTCGCCTGCGCTGACATCGCTCACCACACGGGCGCATAGCGTTTCGCCTTCACCGAAACGCGACCACCGTGGTCAGGGATCGAACCACGGTGGTCGATCCCTGACCTTTTTTTTTTTCACAATCGGAGCACCATAACCGCTTCTCCACCGCGGCAGACTTCACGGAATAAGTAAAAAGCGACAAAAGCGTGCGTAACGTAAAAACTGACCTTTGAAACTGTGATCACAGCCATAGCCACCATCGGCATGTAATATTCGACAGAGAGCAGAAGATCCATTTATCTTCGTTTCGCCCCCGAGCGGCTAATACAATTGGATTTCCATACAATGCTCTTGCCACTGTTTACAGAAAGGAACGAAGGTGTTTCAACTGCAATGCTACGTGTCTTCTTATTGCTGGTGCACTATCATCAAATAATGTATTACTTCAAATAACTGCTGACGCGTAAGATCAAACAGCGTGACTAAGCGATCCTGTTCTGCGCGTGAGGGCCACAAAGGGGCGTTTTGATTCTCACCGATCATACAATGCTCTGTACCAGCGTCCAGCCCGAGGCCTTCATTTGAATATATTTGATGTTGCCTTGTGGGAAAACGACACTTTTCATTTAGTTACATATAACATGTATACTCTCGAGCCCTAAGGACGGTATCACTTGGCGAGAAATATACAAGAAAACGCCGTTCAACCGGTACTGCGCCAGATGCCTTATAATAGTTGTTCTGAGAGAGCGCTTTCTCGTTGTGGACCCGCCCAGCGTGTTTCACGGTTACCCGCTCAGAAGACGAAAGGAGAATTGACAGCTCTTGAAAGCAATTTAATTCGGAGCACTTTCTTCTTTTCATAGAAAGTGTATACGATTTAACTCTAACAACACTGACATGGGCGTTTGTGCGTGAAGAGAAGAATGCGTGGGTGGGTTGAATAAGGGTGTAGGCGTGCGCGGGGGGGGGGGGCGAAGGTTTATCGCAGTACCCCCCCCCCCCTCCTATTATGTCAACGTATAGGTCTGACTTTGCGCTACCTAGTGCTTCCACACCTCATCCACCGTACGCGCGTGTATGGGTATGGGCCTGTAGAAAAGGATAGTATCCTGGTGCACGGGGACATAGCGAGAGTGTGACATAGACGGCCTACAACTACTTCCGCCGAAACGAGCCGCAGAACCTCCTGTTTGTACGTTGATCGCACGTACGCAGCTTTTCTTAAACTACGTGTGCACGTGTATCTTGTTTATTAGGAAGGAAAAGACTCTTCACCGCCTTTACAAAAAGGGATTACCTCAGCCTCGTTGAGAAAGAACGAAAACTGTAACGAGATTCGACATGCTAAATTTCATCAACTGTAGGGATCGTCTTGAGCGAGACATAGTAACGCGACTGTCTTTTCCCGTTAAAGAAACGCACGACCTGACGAAATATGCTTTAAAACGCGTTAATTGGGAGATAAACTGAACTCGCAATCGACATTCGCAGCTGGACCAGGATCTATTCTCACCTCTGTCTCCACGTCGTTCCGATGGAAGAGCCCAGCTCCAGCGGCGTCTTCGTTCCAGGGGCAGCTGTCCGCTGCTTCTCGACACGGCGCGGTGGTCGCAGCCACCGCTTAGCGCCGCACTCATCAGCTGGCGGCGGTGCGGCGGAAAGAGTTGGCGCTTGCCGGCATCCCGACGGCACGGTCTCATCGGCCACCGACGATCTCGTCCCATATTCCGTCGCCGGGACCGGCAGCTACGTGCGCCGGGCAGCAAGCTGCCCTGCAAACACTCGACTTCACCGTTCCAGCGGCTGCAGCCCCTCACCACGGTGGCGGTGGTGGTCACTGAGGCGACGGCGCATCTCGTATTCACGAGCGCTGTACCATCCCCGCTCAGAGCACGCTACTACACTACTCTTCTAAACGCGGCGAGCGTCCGCCGCTGCTTTGCTCCCAGGCGCCGCGGTAATCATTTCTCTTTTTCTCCCCCCTCGCCGCAGGGCAGTTTCACTGAGCAAGAGAGGGAAAGGACGAGAAAGAAATAAGGGCCGACCTGCGAGCAGAGAAACTTTTTTTATGTTTGTTTCCTACCCTGGAGCATCGACGGGTGACTTCTCCGGTTCGTCCAGCGCGCTTCTTCCTGGCGAGAGGAGGAGATCCGCGTCCGTTCCTGCGCGTATGTGTGTGTGTGTGAGCCTGCATGTAAATCGCCACTCTGGTGGACCCGACCTGGCAGGCTACACTTACTACTCCTGGTGTTCTACGGAACCGAGAAAGAAGGAAGTGCGTGCCCTAGAGATGCAGCAGTGACGTTGCTATCGTCCAAGGACCGTTGTCCTTGGTGCGCGATTCCATTCCGAATGGGGAGGAGGACGACAGTCCTGGTATAAGCCGGAGCGAATGCGCCGTGCTCTCGTTCGGGCCCTGGCCGATAAATGCGAGGGGAAAGTGCACCAGAGAGGCGGCAATATACGCTGTTTGAATGGTTAAGGCTGCCAGAGAAAGTGAAGCTGCGTGTACAGTGCCTGGGACGCTTCTGCAATATCAACTATGCCTCAGTTTGCGCGTGATACATGCTCACTGTGGCTGAATATGCGGCGGTCACTGAATTGCTGAGCAAGATGTTTGCTGTGCTGGGCAGTTGTCGGTGGATGGCGGTCTACACACTCACAGCACGCTGAGTTCTGCATTTGGGCTTAGTGCCAAGTCTAAGCAGCATGCTATCAAGTAAGTTGTTATAACGCTTTTCAGGGTTCTGTGAGCATCAAGAAATGATGGGTATTAAATTCTTACAGCTACGGCTTCATGTCACACCGGTTTTGGATTCACCGCAGGTATAGACATTTTTGTCGAAAAAAAAGTTAATCTTAGAGTACACAAAATGAAAAAAAAATAGTGTTTCTCAGACCAAGTAAGAATAACTGAACACTAGATATTCACACAGTCGACCTGTGGTAAATTAGGCCGAGGGAATGGAGAACTGGAAAGGGAAAAGGCCGAGAGAGGGAGCGAGTTACATGTGGCGATGAAATTTTAAAGTTTGCTGGGATGAAACGTATACCCAGCCTGTTCAAGATTGGGTAGTTTACAGATAGTTGGGACATTTAAGCTTGCGTCCTGAAGTCAACATAAACAAATTAGGCTTGAGGTGATGTTGATGATGGTGACTGATATCCTAAAATTAATTTCTGGCGCATTTACGACTTACAGGAGTGGGGTGTTACAGCTGCTTTCTTGGCACTTTCACATTACAGAGCAACATGTAAACAGCCACACAAGGGCAGTGTAAGGCCGGAGGGACTTTCGTGCATACTTTATGCATATTTTTTTATGTTGAACCTATACGCTCGAACGTGTGCTGAGCGCTTCCTGCTACTGTCGCGTTCATCTCACTTCATCTGAGCCCGTACTGTTTTTTCGAGCATAGCGGCGTTACTTAGCTCGGTCAGTTATCGCCGATGTATAGGCCTGTCACGTATGGTATGCTCTTTAGAGAGACCTCCACACCTTTACCCGATAAGTCAGAGATAAAGGAAGGGTAAAGAAATGAATAGCTAAAGGACGCTTTTGCCAGTCCGTAATTTAACTTTGTCAAACGTGCAAGGGCAGTTACACGACCATGATGCCAGCAATTGGCAGAACGCAAATTTCTCCACGTCCACAACGGAAACGTATAGCGTCTCCCGGGACCACGATACGTACGGTTCTCGTTATATTGACGCCACATGTTTGTAATATCCATAACGTAACCTAGAATTGAGTGATGATAACGGTTACACTATGTATTCAGCGATTACCGTAACTATTTGGCGCTTGTTAACGTTACTAGCATGAACGCATGAACAAGAAGAGAAGCACGCGCAACGGCAGTTAGGAGCGAGAAGATGGGTGAGGTCGTTTCCGGATGAAAAAAGTGCCTCAAGTGATAATTGACGGCTGCTGCTAAATGAGCTAAAACCACCAATGAATGTTGTTGCTTTGGTGGCGGAGGTGTGGTTCATTAGGATTGATAACCACAAGAAACGCCTAAAGCTTGGAATGTGAGTGCCACTTATACTGCAGTGGCACGTCATGCCATGTTTTCAATCACCCATACAGGCAAGCTTCCATGATGCAAAACGAGATCTCTCTCAGGGACACGTCACGTGGCGGCTGAGGTTGTTTTTACTGGAATGGCGGCAGCTACAAACACGAACACACACGAACCCCTTCAGCATGCACCACATATATCCCGAAGTCCATAGCACTAGTCTGTGCAACTATACTGTAGCACCACAGCCACTCTTGACCGTATCCTATGGGCTTGTCCACAATTATTCTGTAATACTGGGGTCGCGACCTTTAATGTAGACTTTCGTGCGTGTTGGCGGACTGCGCTGCTCAGTTCGAGACTGGACAAGCAACTCTGGGCGATCCAGCAGGCCGACGAAGCTGGAGTTAGCTCGGTTAGCTTGTGTGGGAGGCTATCCCAGCCGTGTGACGGAAATTAATAGAGTTTCTCTCTCTCAAACACACACAATTGCAGTGAATGCACTTGGAGCCTCAGGCTCAGCTCCAGAAATACAGGTGTTTCCAGGTGGTTCCAGTACACGCTTTCGGACATCACAAGTGAGTAGACGTTTGGTGTCGTAGTTTAACGAGAGGCTATCGCTCCTTCCTTCCACCGGAACCCGGGAACAAATAACAAACGACTCGCGGCCACCCATCATTTACCACCCGCTTACGACGCTTACCGGCACTTGCGATTTCGCTGTTTATCAGTGCGCAACTGCTCGCAATGGGTGAGAAAATGTAGCAGGCTAGAAAGCTCGCAACACGGCACGAACTATCGACCGGACACTAATCGCGCATCTGAGCCCGTATTCACAGAAACGTCTTACGCTAAACAATTCAGTAGGAAATTGTTTCCGCTAATCACGATGTGGAATATATCATTAGCCAAGCCACCTGACCAATAAAAAAGGGCGCTTGTAAAAGAGAAGTTTCCCGGACCTTTCACTCACCTCGAGTCTCGTGCTGTCGTTTACATTTCAATGCAAAGTGAGAGAGCGCACCTTGTAAATCGCGTGGAAGCAACTTTCCTCGCGCAACGGAAGGCCGAACGCAGTGTTCTTTCCGCCGTACGCCCATGTTGCTGGACAAGGTGGTGTTTTTGTCGTGCGCCGTTTTCTATCCTGGAGCGCGCGCACCGTGGCGACGACGCTCGTCAAGGAAACGAGATTACACCGCGCTTATAGGAACAAAAAAAGCGCCAGTCCGTGGCTCACCGTATCCATGCAGTCTTTTAGTGCCCTTTCCACGGTTTATTTCTTTTTTTTTTCTTTTCGCACCATTGCGGTCTCCGGCGCAGTTGGGCGTGAGCGCAATTGCAGGCTGCGTGAAAAATCCCGCTCGCACGACCGCTGCCAGGGGCAGTTCTGGACCGCTGCCGCCGATTGGGCACCGTGAAAGCCTTGTTGCTAGAAGCGTGTGGACCCCGCCATTTGTTTTAAATGCGAAGCATTTCTTAGCAAACTTCGGTTACTTTGAGCGTATCTATCTATCTATCTATCTATCTATCTATCTATCTATCTATCTATCTATCTATCTATCTATCTATCTATCTATCTATCTATCTATCTATCTATCTATCTATCTATCTATCTATCTATCTATCTATCTATCTATCTATATCTATCTATCTATCTATCTATCTATCTATCTATCTGTCTGTCTGTCTGTCTGTCTGTCTGTCTGTCTGTCTGTCTGTCTGTCTGTCTGTCTGTCTGTCTGTCTGTCTGTCTATCTATCTATCTATCTATCTATCTATCTATCTATCTATCTATCTATCTATCTATCTATCTATCTATCTATCTATCTATCTATCTATCTATCTATCTATCTATCTATCTATCTATCTATCTAGCCGCTTACGTTTGGGTGCTCTAGTGGTCACCCCTTAACTTGGCGTGAACCAAAATGAGCATGGCAGGGTAAGATGGTTTGACGAATATCACGCGCTGGTCAACACATGAATAATTTCAAGATCCCGTGGCATATGACGTCGAACACTTCCCGCCAGACAGTGGCGCATACCCATGGGAGGGTATGTGCCGCTGTTATGCGGTGTTGTGACCGGCGCCGGAGCTGAAGAGGGAGCGGCGCTCCTTTAATCTTCAAACAAGTAACCGAACGACCGGCTGCCTACTGTTAGGACCGGCGCCAGGTCTGACAATGGATCGGCGTTCCTTTTGATGTTCCTTTTTTTAGTCGCCAAACGGGTTGGCGGCCTGTGTCCGCCATGTATTGTTCCCCCCTGGCCGGAGGGTGCGGCGTCTTGCCGCCACGACACCGTGAGCAGTTCGGGAGACCACAAGTGCAGCTTCTTCTTTGGAAGATGACGGCGGCGGCGGCGGCCGGAAATCGTCCCGCTAATTGAACGAGTCGTTCGGCGACCATTTGAAGCTTGTTTACGGCGGCCCTTTCGATGGATGCAGTCATCAACTTCAGACCCCTCGCCCAGCGACACCCCTTGACGAGGAGGAGCCACGTTCGTGCCACATGGCCGTGCAGTGACCACGCTTCAATTTTGAACGTTCACGTGGACCGTGCGTGCTCGTCACCCTCGCGGGTAATGTGTGATCCGTGGTTGGACGGTGCCCTCTGTACGCGGTCCCCGATCTAGGGATCTGGGGAGGACAGACCCTTTATAATGAGCCCCCACGGCTCATTCGGTGTGCTTTTTTTTCGAGAAGAGAACCAGGCAGAACAGAGCAGAACCGAGCAGAACCATGTAGAACCAAGCACCATGGAGCGCTATGTTAGGAGTCATGTAGAGGCCTGCCACGTTTGAGGGCTCACCGTGTAGGGAGTTCGCAATGTATATATTGTAAATAAACCCTCTTCAAGTCTCTCTTCCTCCTGCCTCGACAACTTCATCCCGGACCTCCGGTGTCTGGAAACCCCGGTCGCAACAACTGGTTGGCAGCGGTGGGATACGAGTCTGCGACGGAGAGCGACATGTACCGGAGGCCAGCCGAAAGCCCTGGAACTCGGCGGGATCGAAGCAGCGTACCACCACCGCACGTAATGGGGTGAGTGCCTGGCTTTGTGCTTGAGATATATCGAGTCTTTTAGCCTAGATTCGTTAAAAGATAGATATAACCAACAACTGCCTGGCCACTGTGGTTGTTATCTCAGCACAAGGCAGCACTGGATGATTATCTGAGCAAGTACGCTAAAGCAGGAAAGCTTAGATGATTCAATAGGAACAAGTGGTAATGTTTCAAAATTTCTAAGGGTACGTTGCGGGTTAAATTTTAGGATGTTGTAAAAAGCAGGAGTGAAAAATTAACAAGAAAAAGTAGAGAGGGATGTTGGCCACGTAGTGCTACTTGGGTGCTTAAGCTTGTGGTCTCCGCTGTGAGATTTGCCAGGCTTCAATTTCTCTAGACCCAGAATTGAAACGCTGGTGGGTTTGTGTTTTGTCACAGCTGAGCCAAAGCAAAGTAGTCGCCATGGATCTTACGAGATTGACAAGAGAGGACCTGCTGAACCTGTGTTGGGATCTGGAGCTAGATTTTAATGATGATATGCCTGCTTCTAAACTCCGCGAAGTGATTCTCGAAAGCAATAGTGACAATGAGGAAATCGAGCACTTCGGGAATATGTACTTATTGGACCAGGAGGAGGAAGTACAAAGGGCGCAAAGAAAGGAAAGATGGCGCCAGGAGGAATTGGAAGCTGAGCGCAGGCATGAAGAACATATAAAAAGGATGCAGGAATTAGATGAAGAGATAGAAAGGCTTAATTGTGAATTGGTGGCATTGCAGCAGAGTGGTCAATCCATAGATGTAGCGCACGAACGGTGCGATGTAGCGGCGGTGCCATTTGAGACCGAAGCGAAGGCTACAGGTCAGACATCTGTAGATGAAGTGCACGAACGGTGCGACGTAGCGGCGGTGCCGATTAAGGCCGAAGAGAGGGCTACAGGTCAGAAATTTGCAGATGTACCGCACGAACGGTGCGTTTCAGCAGCGGTGCCGTTTAGGGCCGAAGAGAGTGCTGCGGGTCTGATATCTGTAGATATAGCGGCGGTGCCGTTTGAGGCCAAAGAGAAGGCTAGGGCCTGTAAGGGAATGGAACAGGTTTTAACCCATTCTGAGGGAAAAGAGCTCGCGGTCACAGCAGGGTGTGAGGGTTCCGTGGTGGTGGAAACGAAGTTAAGATTAACAGAGTGTTCCATCGAACCTTGCAGCCCTGTAGACCATGTTGATGAGCGTCAGAGGCGGACGAAAGGCTCCAGGTTTGGCACCAAGGAATGTGCCAAACGGAGAAAGCGTCCGAAAAACAGAAGCGCGGCAAGGCTCGCGATCAGCGCGGCGCGTTTGACGAGGACCTTCAAACGGCGTGGCGGATTTGCGAGAAAAGGCCCGTTGTCTTCTCTGACTGGCTTAAATCGCATGCGTCTGAGCGGCCGGAGAGTAAGGAACAGAAGTGCGCAATCTACGCGGCCGCGGTCTAACGATGAACTGATAGGCAATCATCAGGACTGGGCGCGCGAGATGGCGGAGGAGCATATCGGTGATGAAGAACGTCAGAGTAGGACGAAAGGCTCCCAGGTCCGCGCCAAGAAGCGTGCACAGGGGAGAAAGCGTCCGAAGGGCAACAGTAAGGCAAAGCTCGCGATGAGCACAACGCGTTCGAGTAAGGTTTTCAAACGGCGGAGTGACATCGCGAGAAAAGTGCCGTTGTCTTCTCTGACGGGTCTGTATCGTATGCGTCCGAACCGCCGGAAAAGAAAAGCGCATCGTACGCGGCAGTGTTGGAAGGATGAATTGCTAGGCAATCATTCAGACAGTGCGCGCGGGAAAGCTAACAAGCAAGTGGGTGCTGACGAGCATCAGAGGTTGGCGAAAGGCTCCGTAGACGGCACGAAGAAGCGTGACAAACGGAGAAAGCGCCGTAAAGACGAGGCAAAAATCGCGACGCGTTTGAGGAATGTATTCAAATGGCGGAGCGAAATTTCAAGAAAGTTGCCGTATCGCAAGCGTCCGAGCGGCCAGAGAACAAAGAAAAGAGAAGCGCATTGTGTGCGTAAGTGGCCGAAGGGCAAGAGACCCTTCCGTTGTTCTCGCGGTGCATTGGACGGGGTGCGGGGCAAAAGAGTCGGTGGTTTTCGAGGGGCAGGAAGCGACAGCAAGTCGGCTTCGAGGAACGTCGCGGGGTTCGGTAGCAGGGCGATTGACGCGTGTTGTAGACCCCGCTTCTCGAGAAAATCGTTCCGGGCGCGACCACCGCGAGTTCGACTCAGAGTTGTTGCGAACAGCTGTTAGCCTCTCGGAAAACGTCGACTCGGGACTGTTGAAAGGAACATTTTGTTTGTTTTTGTGATTTTGTAAATAACTCGTTTGTACTTTGTTTTCGTTAGCGCTCTATCATTTTGGTAGCCTATATGCGTTGTATAGATCTATTGGAAGGATAGTGACACGCATTAGAGCGTACAGAATTGGGCGTTTGTCATCGGCACCGGAGTTGGTTTGTATGCGTCCGAGCCGCCGGACAAAACGAAAAAAAAAAAAAAAAAAGCACGTTGGGTAGAAAGGCAGACCCTTTCGTCGCTCTATCGACGGCATGTTTGATGGACTGCGGGAGTGCGAGGTACTCAGCGAGAGTAAGAACGCAGGTTGTCAGCGCAGAGCTTTGCGGGGGTCGGAGGCGAAGCGAATGGGTTTTGCCATTGTTCCATTTCCCGTTCGCCTAGAAAGACCCACAGGACGCGACACCGCGCGTTAGTCCCAAAAAGGAGTAGACATCCGTGAGCTTTTGACGATGGTCATTAGTGGATTTATTTTGTTTTGAAATTTGCTTTTGACTGTTTAAGTTGTTTTGGATTTTAATGTGTTTTTTTAAGAATCTCGTCTACCAAATAGTGTTTAGGTAACACATTTTTTGGTTTTGTTCATTTCTTGGGCGTTGTACGTTTAGCTAAGGTAAGCGTTGGGCGATTGCATAAACGACACGCATAGGAGCCTGCGTCATGGTAGATACGTGTAAATGAGCAGGAGCAACGTTATGAACTAATTATGACTGAGCGTAGAGACGCAAAGTTATTGCTTGCGAGATTTTTCAGGATTCATGCGAAACTTTTTTTGTTGTTCATTTAATGTTTTGTTCGCATGTGTCCGGTGTGTAAGAAAAGCTAGCTCGTGAGTTTATATGTATGCTTTGTGAAAGTGGCAACAGCAAGGGAACGGTTAGGTGGTATCTCCTCCAGGCAGGCGCACTGTGATGTGCGTTTGCGGATGTATAATAAAGATGTTCCTAATGCAGGTGCAGCACGGCAGTTATGCTTTCGTCTTCTCAAAAGGAATTGACGACTGGCTTTGGCGGCACTAAATTTCGGGAACTAAAAGATAGCGTGAAGTAAAATGCTTCATTTTATGAGTATGATACCTGGTGGGTTACGGCGGATTACTCACGCAAGCACTCGGGTATGCCACGGTGAGCGCATCACTTGACAATTAGTTTTCTTGAAAGCAGTTTGATGGGAAGATTATTATCGGATCGGGATTAGGAGTTTTGGTGAAACCTCAGAGAAACGTCCCGATTGCTGCTTTGTGTTTGGTAATACTGCTTAAGTAAGGTTGCTTTTGGATAATTTGTCGGACTCGACGTGTCTCAGTGCGGGCAGGGTGCTCTCCCGTGCCTGTGGTGGTGTGTATGAATGCTTTTCCCAGAGGGGAGCCACAAGGAACGAGAGGGAAAGAGTCCTTGGCTGAGCGTCATCAGCAGTGGCCTGGAAGACAGCACTACACAGCGACACTTCGAGCAACCTGTGCAGCTGGTCACCCTCAGGTCGCTTCTCCCGCCGGCGGACGAGCTGTTGTGACCGGCGCCGGAGCTGAAGAGGGAGCGGCGCTCCTTTAATCTTCAAACAAGTAACCGAACGACCGGCTGCCTACTGTTAGGACCGGCGCCAGGTCTGACAATGGATCGGCGTTCCTTTTGATGTTCCTTTTTTTAGTCGCCAAACGGGTTGGCGGCCTGTGTCCGCCATGTATTGTTCCCCCCTGGCCGGAGGGTGCGGCGTCTTGCCGCCACGACACCGTGAGCAGTTCGGGAGACCACAAGTGCAGCTTCTTCTTTGGAAGATGACGGCGGCGGCGGCGGCCGGAAATCGTCCCGCTAATTGAACGAGTCGTTCGGCGACCATTTGAAGCTTGTTTACGGCGGCCCTTTCGATGGATGCAGTCATCAACTTCAGACCCCTCGCCCAGCGACACCCCTTCACGAGGAGGAGCCACGTTCGTGCCACATGGCCGTGCAGTGACCACGCTTCAATTTTGAACGTTCACGTGGACCGTGCGTGCTCGTCACCCTCGCGGGTAATGTGTGATCCGTGGTTGGACGGTGCCCTCTGTACGCGGTCCCCGATCTAGGGATCTGGGGAGGACAGACCCTTTATAATGAGCCCCCACGGCTCATTCGGTGTGCTTTTTTTCGAGAAGAGAACCAGGCAGAACAGAGCAGAACCGAGCAGAACCATGTAGAACCAAGCACCATGGAGCGCTATGTTAGGAGTCATGTAGAGGCCTGCCACGTTTGAGGGCTCACCGTGTAGGGAGTTCGCAATGTATATATTGTAAATAAACCCTCTTCAAGTCTCTCTTCCTCCTGCCTCGACAACTTCATCCCGGACCTCCGGTGTCTGGAAACCCCGGTCGCAACAGCGGGTATGTGCACAGGTCATTGACACTTAATATTTACCCAGGAACGACGAGAATACACATGAGAAATTTTAACGCGTGGGCATTAAGCAATACTCGACATCGGTAGCGTCTACCCAAAGAAGGCACATAGTAAATGTCAGTGTTAAGAAAAACCTGACATAGGCATCATTGACTCCCGAAGAATGCAAATAATAAATATCATGGAGTCATCTAAAATAGAACCCAAGCATTCTGCGTGGCAGTCAAGCATCCTACCCCCGAGCTACGCCAGGTCTCGGAACTACTTTTCAAATAGACGCTGATCTTCGTGCAACGTCAATAGTGGTTGCAGTGCTGCCTACCCAATTTTATAAACATTACATATGTACTCCTTTGATACAGCCGTCACGTCGGGTTAACGTCAATTGCGGTTAGTTGCCATGCGCTGAAGCTGATTTATGACGTAGCAGTGTCCATGGCCAGCATCTTCGAGAGCATCAGCACTTCATATCAGCTTTTGTTATTGCTAACACGCATGTTACAGTTGACATCGTTGTGGAAGTGCAAACAACTCGTTATATAAACATCTGCAACTCCTCAACACATGTCAGTGCGTGCAACATTTGTAAATATATTTAGCGTCATTTCATGACGTGTCGATGAATTAAATAATTGGAACACGGTCACTTTCTCTCCGCATGCTTCGCATAACGTAGATTCCCAGGTACGTGGAATCTGCCGAATTTTTTTATTACGAGTTTCAATACTTACGCTTTATGGTCGGCACGTGCATACTAAACCAAAGCTTATGGGCTCCTTTATGTGTTGGCCCAAGACAACCCTAAGGCGGAAGACATGCTTTCCTTCTCAATCGATATGTTAATTCTCTCCCGCCCCCTCTGAAAGGTCCCTGAACCTACCGTGGTTTAACAATGCCTCAACTATTGGAGACATTGCAAGATTTCTGCACCTTGTTGCATTTTGCACTGCCTCCATAATCAGAGAGACAATAAAAAAATGCGAAAATTGTCTCTTCTCCACGCACAGCAACAAATAAGCGATTTCTATACACCGGCTAAATTCTCTGCCTTTCCATAAATAGCTCTCTCTCTCTCTCCGCGATTGGTCTACCTTAGACCAAGCGACAATCGCCTACGTGACGTTATATACGTTATGTGAACTCACAAATTTTGGCGTTCTGTGGCTCCATGATTACGTCATATAGGAACGTCGTCACATTAACATAGCTTTTTTTTGCATCACTTTGTTGAAGCCGACGTTGAAGGCGATGGTTATATTTTTTGTTTGATGTGGCATCACAGACTTTCACCTTAATAACAGTGATCGAGTTTAGCACTCGACTCACGCATGTTTTCGGGTATGCCGAGAATAATGGGGAAAACCTTCGAGTAGCTTTCTTAGCCTGATTGTAATACTTAAAAGGAGGGATGCTATATTTTAAGCTGTGGTTATATAAATTCTTGAAATGGCACTTGCCTGAACGCGTTGGATGATCTCTTAGACGAAGACAGAAGAACACACCTGTGGGGTGTCGTCACCCTTTCTGTGTATACTTGTGCAAACAGTTGGCTGGAACCACCTTGCTACTCGAATCTGTCCCACGTTGCTCGCCTGCAGCTTCCTTCTAAAACAACCGCCAAGTGTTCATAAGCATTCACAAAGTTGCCATAAGACCCAGCAAGAATTGATATCGTGCCATATGCTTATACTGGGCGGCCTACATTCGTTTTAGCTTCGTCGCAGCAGTTCCACCCGTATGCAAGAGTAAGACGGACATTTCTCAGAATTACGGTCTCGCAGAAACTTCACGTGATTAAAGCCCTCGCTCTGTGGCTTAATTCCGGTAAAGTTTATAAGACGTGAAATGGAAAACAAACGACATCGCAATGTAAGAAAATCTACGATGTGGGTCGACAGTTTTCGAACCATGCCTTTACCGCAGAACAGCACGAGCAAGTGTGTGTGTGTGTGTGTGTGTGTGTGTGTGTGTGTGTGTATTCAGAGCCTTACGTGTCTCTACCAGAAACGCGGAAGTAGTTAATTCAAACTTCGCGTGCTCGCTCACGCAAATATTGCAGCGCTGTGCTGTTTCACTTGCGGCTTCCAGAGATGGTTGATTCGCCGAGGTGAATGTTCTTGACAGTAATCATGGCGGGCATATACTGCGCAGCTGAAAACCGACAAGTTTCGCCACTGATGAAAACGGTCGTGTTGCGCGCGAGCTTATGTATATATGGCCAACCAGCGATCTACTGTGCAGGGTTGTTCGTTTGCGCAGAATATGGGCTGACATGACTCGCCAGTTTAGCGGCAGTATACTTGACATTATTTCATGTTAAGTATCTAGTGCTTCGTGTAAGCGCTGCTTTTTTGCCATCGTGTCACGAGTTACAGGTTCTAATGGCCTGTTTTAGTTCATGTTATGGTAATGTATAATACACGGGAAAGTTTGTTTCTCGAACGCAACAGATTTGAGCGACATTCTTTATGAAACTGTGAAGTACTCTTGAGTCGGTTTCTCCTGTGAACACGAGTTCAAAGTTTCCATACGCCTACGCTTCTAGGCCTCATACTTTTTGAACGCCCACATATTACGGAGAAAACATTACCAACTCTAACTCGCTGGTTATTGTCGGCTGTATGTGCATAATTCGTATAGGCGATGACTAATGCTTGTTCTTAGAGCTTTGTTACACGCATATGTCAGTAATCACACCGGCAGTTGCAAGGCTGATGTTACGGCTTTCTCCCCCTTTTTGATATCTAATTGCAAGAGCTTATTGATATATTTTAAGGGGGGGGTCTGATTTTACTTTGGTTAGCGACTTCTGCACATTTTCTTCGCACATGCATTTGTGGGTGGCCTTGCTTGCGAAGTATTAGGTTGACATTAAATCATTGAATATTTTAAACTAAGTTTTGGACTAAGCTTGTAATAATAAGGATAACTTAATAGGCCTTGGATAATCTGGGCAGCGGTTCAGCGCTTAAATTAAAATACCCCAAAAATTCATGTTGGAATGTACTATAGTAAACTGGCTACACGGTCAGGTAACCGGTTCTCGCAGCAGCTATAGCGCTGCGTCCATGAACGAATACGTAGAATACTGGCGACAACACCAATGTGTTTACTAGTTCTCACACTACAGCTGTTCGTGATGAACAAAGCTCCTTCAGAAACATTAGGTGAAATGAGTGGTACCCTTTGCCTAAGCTAAATATATCCTGGTTCGAGTGTTTGTTTTTGTGTGTATGTTTATGCAGAGATGAAAGAGCCGCATCACAACCAGAGAAAAGGCGTGTTCCGGCCTCACTGGCATCTACAAAATTTCATCTCGTGCTGAAGTCCCATTTCAAATCTGCTTCTAAAAAAATTGAGTTGCCCGTAGCAGGAAGAAATCGTAAAAATAAGAAGTCAGAGACCTGCCTGAAAAACTTTCACTGCTTGTCCTTGACGATGTTTATCGTGCCTGTCACTTTCATTTAAGGAGACAGTCGAAGTTGGCTTTTTTTTCAGAACGAACAGGTGAATGCTAGAGATGCATCCGTTTATCCTGTGATCCTGTCAAAGGGAATAAAGGAAGAACACCGCTCCACTCGCCTGTCTTTTGTCAAACAGTAGAGGAGACTGAAACCAGAACAGACGTGGCGGACTTTCTTTTTGACCGAAATAAGAGCTGTTCACGTTACCGGTAAACAACGTCGTCTTTCGACATGGGAGAATTGCGGCGGGATTTAAGGGCGGGAAAAGCTGGCAGTATGAAATGCTACCCGCACAATATTGAAAGAAGGTAAAGGAGAATGTCACGATAGTTTGGCTTTCAGAGCTACGATTGCAAAGTTGAACAAGCTTGAGAGCGTAACTTAAAAAAAATGCACGAAAAGTGGCAAAGCAAGCGAGTTCGCTGTCTTGTCATTCTTGGTCACGTGCCCTTTTGCGTTACCTTGTTTGACCGAGCGTTCGTATACAAGTAAGTTGAGGCTGCCGTTTCCAAGACATATATGTTGCTTCGCTCTTTGCGTGCGACAAAGGGGCTTCCCTTCGATACTCGTATACGCCGTCGGAAATGCGAGCCGACGCGCGAAGTTCAGTCGTCATTCTGGTAGAGTGCAATGCGGAATGCCAGCAGCTCAGAAGCCGACATGCCAAGAATGGCTACGAGCGAACATGAAAGGCTCAATGGCTTCGAAGCCCAGCACATGTTTTGTATTTGTGATACGAGGCTGGGAGCTGAATTACTTCAAAGCTCCGCGCAAAGCCACTCGGTTTGTCGTCGAGCGTTTTGTTATTTGAGTAGCGTCTTGGAACTGCAGTGGAGTAACGAAAAAACAAAGAAAACTTCGAGGATGCTTGAGTTTCAGCTTGAAGAGTGGAGCGCGATAGCGTAATCTGGCGCCGTGCGCACTGCCTTCAACTTTGCTGCTAGGGAAAAAACATCCGTGTTTAACACCGGTCGTTTCAAACTGTCCTAGAAGGTCTACCGGAGGTAGAGTTCCAAGGTGCCCACTACGCCATAGCTCTTCCTTTTGCTAATATATAGAGGGATGCATCGAGTATAGGTGGATGCATCGACAATCGCACTCCTGGTGGTGCGCACCTGTGGTTTGGTTATTGTTGGGCAACGGCGTGGAGTGGTTTCTGAAGACGGGCGTTTATACCTCTAGCTTTGCCAATTGTTAAAAGAAGACGCCTTCCGTATTCGCGTCATCTCAAGCAAATGAGTGAAGGACCGTGAGACTTTTCCTTCACGGGTTCCCTCTGCCTGTAGTTGAACAACCTCTCAACCCTCTTCGGCGTTTTTCTCGCAGATCTTCCTTGTGCACCATCTTCCGCAGAGGTTCTGTTAACCGCGTTAGTTACTCTATAATTATGCGTGCGTGGTCGTCACACCAGCACAATTCACAAGGCTCCTCCGACTACTCAGTGCATCTGGTCCTCCACCACCCTTTCTCTGGCCGACGAGTCGGATACATGTCCCACATCGGCTCTGGTGCTCAGTGCCGGCGACGTGATTTGGAAGCGTCAGCGAGGAGTTTGCAACGTCTGGAGGCAGGCTTTCACGACGATGTTATCACGTATACATAGATTCGAAGAGACTCCGCCGACGACGTTCGAAGGACTCAGCGTTATGCCTTAGCTCGACTGCTTATCGTGTGCGTGGTACTGGGTGAAACAAGGGGAGCTACAGTGGCTTTTTTTCTTTCTTTCGAGATGAACAATTGGAAAAGTATAGAGTGCGGCAAGTAAACGACCTTGGCGGGCGGAGAAAGAAGGGCTTGCGCTGGCTGCGTAGCCTCGGTATCTTACACTTATGCTGCAGCGTTCTCTTATGTGCAGCGATGTAGAAGTTGCGACCTAGTTTGAAGCAAATACACAGACAGACAGACAGACAGACAGACAGACAGACAGACAGACAGACAGACAGACAGACAGACAGACAGACAGACAGACAGACAGACGGACGGACGGACGGACGGACGGACGGACGGACGGACGGACAAATTCATTCATTCATTCATTCATTCATTCATTCATTCATTCATTCATTCATTTATTCATTCATTCATTCATTCATTCATTCATTCATTCATTCATTCATTCATTCATTCATTTGCTTTTTGTTCAGATTTGATTTATTGATTGACAGATTGAGCCCGTGTCGTCGGTTGCAGTGACATCTGTTGCATCTCCAGGATGCATCGGAGCCGCTGTGGCGCCTATCTACCTGGTTTTTGCATGGTATGTCCAATTTCGGAGAGTTACAATTTTCCCAGGAGCAATGGTGCGCAGTGTTACCCACCCGCCCACTTCTTATTTGCACACATGCACACAGGCCATGTATTAGTCCGTCATAAATGACCGCATATAGTATAAGTAAACAATCGTAACGTGTTTTGGTCGCATGGGAGCAGCCTCCAACTGCACTGAGGTCAGCATTGCCCGCTGCCTAGAACTAGTAGGTAGCATTGAGCGTGACTGGGAATCGAGCTAGAGCGGAGGCGTCTCCAATTACCAGGAGGGGGCGGGACGGTGACTTTTTCCTTTATCGAGTTTGTCTGGTTCTTATTTCTTGATACAGCATCGCTTGCGCTGTATTCTCTGCACACCTTGGCGCCGGTCTATACTTTGTCACATTTACTGAGGTGCGTGGTGATCTTAGACCTTGAGACCGGAGTAGGAGATTACAGACTCCTTCGCCCAAACTCCCGAAGCTTTTATTTTTTTAATGCGTTATTCTTCGGTGTACTCTACAGAACAGAGAGTGAGAGGATAAAAACGATCGCACGAATTTCTCCTTCATTGGTACTGCACAACACAGTGGGCGAATCTCTTCTGCGAAGCGCGCATGAAACAACTCGCTCGTTCGTATTCTGAAAGAGTTCTCGTCGAGCAACGGCAGTAATCCGTTCTTCTTGCTTCATCGTTTCTTGTGCGTCGCGATGCGTTGTGACCGTCTGGCTATATGGATTCTTTTACTGCTTTCATTTACGGCATGCGCTGGAGAAAACCGCCCACCACAGTGCGACGGGCGCGACAGGGTAAGGGACAAATAACGACGAACCCCTAGCTTGCCTCAAGGTCGACGGCACAACTCCGTGAATGTGAATTTACATAACTGGTCTCCGTCTTCCCGCATGTGATGAAAAGAGCTTGAGGCGCACATGAATGGAATCCAGCAGTGTCGTAGCTGCATGGTTGTCCATTGGCGCCGTGTGACGACAGGTTCGCGGTTTGCTTGAATTCATCGACGGTTCTTGTGATTACTAATATTTTTTAAAGGTTAGCAACATTCCATGTAGTAACACGAACCCCAATAATGCGTTTACTGGTTTTGGAAAGATTGATGACCATAAGATGGCGGCAAAAAGAAAAAGAGAAAACATTAATTGAAGGATAGGTAGTTGGGGAAGGTGGGAGGCTGCCTTATTCCGGGAACCACATAGGATTAAAAAAAAATGGCAGCATATCCACGGAGTGAATGATGGAGAGTGGGGCGAAGCATTCGTCCGTCCATGCGTCCGTCTGTGTGCCCGTCCATGCGTCTGTTCGTGCGCCCGTCCCTGCGTTCGTTCATGCATCCGCCCCTGCGTCCGTTCATGCGCCCATCCATGCATCTGTCTTTGTGTCCGTTCGTCCATCTATTCAACACTCCAAGTCCCACCATTTCGCATCTTTTTATCATATATTCCCCATATGAAAGCACCGCCATTCAGTGGACATTCCAAGGACTAAACGAGAGGTGGCACACGCACACTTTCTTATGGCTTGCGCTTCGGGTCTACTTCCCACCTTCAATTACCTTGAGTTCATGGTATATACTAGTTCACTGTATTCATGGCACTGCGGCCCAATGCTCGGTAAACCTTTCTAAAACCAAGGAGGTTACGCCCAGCGAGTATAACGTAGCAACCTTTTCCTGTCAAATAGTGCTCAATGTACATGCCAGAGGCTGCTAATGGGGATTGCAGCGTGCGGGTTGACTAAAAGCCGTATGCTCCTGTCTCTCATTCCCCATTAGCAGCCATTGGCATGTACATTGAGCACTATTTTTTATTGTTAAACAACGCACAGAAGAAATCTCTCACCGGCACCACCTTGGAGGTCAAATGTTATACCTATTTCGGGTATGTGCCACTGGTGATTACGTACTACGAGAAACGCACAAGCCACGCCATCAGGAGCTTCGCCCCTAAATGTTAGCCACTTCCACGCAGTGAAAATCAGAGAACAGTGAAGCTGTAAGCGCACGATCGTATGTGATTGGCTAGCGAAATCAGGTGGGGCGAATTTGCCGCTAGATTTGAAGTACGCGCGCTTTTATTTGATTGGTTGATGCAAGGTCACGCGACCTGCGGACTCCGGCAACGGCGTTTCAGCGGACGATTCGTGTCGTGTGATTTGACGCCAGACTATTAGGCGACGACATATTCTTCCTCGCAGCGGCGTGCAGGAAATAAAGACGAAAAGCAAATCCTGCGCAAATGCGTGCTGAGCCGACCTCTAATGTTCAGAGCGAGCGTGGAGCGTTTGCTCATTTGTCCTGAGTCGTAGCTTTTCTTGTTTCTTTTTTTTCATTTCAATCTGAGATTTCGCTGAGAGCATGCTGCACTTGATCTCGGAGCGTCCTTTGCACTTTGCTCCAGGAAAGCAGAGTCGCTCACGTACAAGCTCCTTTTCGATCAAGGCTCATTAATCCTTGGCCTTAGACTATTTTCCACAGCAGCGAAATGGCCTTCATGGTTATACGAAATTGATTGTATGGCACTGGAGTTGCGCCAAGAAGACCCAGCTACTTAAATATATGTTTGACGTATACTTAGAACTAGCTCCACGGGACTGTGAGTTTAAGAGTATGCACTCAGAGCCTGTGAAAGAGAGAAAAGCTGGTCCGCGCTAATTATAGCGCTACAATAGAATGTGCCCTATAGGTATTAGTGTTTTGAATTGGGCTGGTTGGTACATACTGATGACGTGTTTTTGTCTTTTCGTCTCCGTCCTGTTCCAGCGTTGTTTTTTTTTTTTTCATTCAAAGCCCGCTAGGTAATATGGTTATTTTTACCTTCGGTTGAAACAACTCGTGGTTTTCCCCCATCCTGTCGCTGAGTTTAATTAATTGTTACCAGTACCGCTATTGGAATACAAAAGCAGCCCTGGGCATTAGAAAAGTTAGCTGTGATAAAAAAGTGATGATATGTCTCGCGGAAAGAAATCAATATAACAGGCAGAATCTAAAAAGGTTTTGGCCCCTAGGTGCTATTAGCCATTGGTCGGAAGGTATCATTAATGATATGCTCAGCATCATGATTGGCTGAAATATTGTTTTACGAACGATTCTAGCGTAAGGTGTTTTTTTCGTGATGTGGATCTCATGCTGTTTTATTTCCAATGTTTATTTAGTCATAAAAACAAATGCCACCATAAATTATGGTGAATTGTTCTCGTTCGCCAGTACTGCATTCATATTCCTTCTTTCACTGACGATGTCCTCTGGAAATTCTTCACGAAGCAATGCGGCAAGTGCAAAAAACAAAACAAAACAAAAACGATGAAGCATGCAATGAGACGCCGTAAAGGTCTGTGAAATTTAATATTATGAATACAATGCTTCACATATACTAACATTTTTTTTCTACTGAAATACGGTAGCCGTGACTGTTCTCGAACGTATGACGTGAAGCTCAGTACCGCAACACCGTGCCCCTAAACTACTGCGGCAAGTGGGGTTTCTGTGTAATCAGCTCATTAGAAAGTGAAAACAATAGGTAGCAGTGTGGGTTGGCAGCTTGGCCAGTCCCTCATAGTGGACGAAAGGGAAAGCGATAAACAATCCAATCCATGGACTGCTTGAACACATGGGAGCTTACTCTCACCTTGCTATATGTAACCTTGGCTGTGACGTCCAAGGAACACCACCCTGAGTTCTCGAAAGAGTTCATCGTTTATGGTTTTCTCAGACCTCGACCCGCAAACGTGGTTCAATTTGAATGACGACGATGACGACTACGACGATGATGTCGATGCTGATGGTGGTTATGATGACGTTAATGGGATGGTACCTATTCACTAAGGGGAGTCGGCTAAGATTCTGGCGGATCATACGGCCTTAAATTTGTCGAGTCATTTATGACGTAAATTAGAAATTAGTTCTTAATTCCTAGTTTGTTTTCTAACGGATCTGAATTTTGGACTCTCCTAATACTGATCTAACATAGGCAACCTGCATTTTTGTTTTGTATATTACGGCCTAGAGTTGTTGTGTTTGAAGTCTTGAGGCCATGGTTTCGAATCCATAAGCTGTGTTTGTATTTTGGAGGAAGCTAAATTAAAAAATAAAGCCCTTGTGGTTAGATTTTCATAGGCGCACGCTTTAAGAACTCCTGTTTGTCTAAGTTAACACGGAGTGGCCCGTTACGGCGGTCCTCGTAATCAGATCTTTGTTCGTACCCGTAAGGCCACCGAATAAAAAAGAAAAAAAAAACATACCGCTAATGCTTCGCTAAGTACCCTGCGTACGTTTGCTTTACTCATATAAGCGTCACATTTATTCAGAAATTCTGCGTTCTTAAACGCGAAAAGAATCGCTTCTTGGGCATATCATGTAGCGGGTATTGGACTTGATTCAGAACACAACTAGAACAAGAACGGAATTAAGTTTTTGAAATCAATCCTTGCTCTTATTTTTTACTTTTTCAAATTCCTTTTTAAATTCAATTTAGTCGCTTCATTGTTTGCATATCATCACATTTTATTATTCCATTAATAAATCCGCTCTGTTTCATATTTCTTCTTTCTCTTAAGTAGTCCAGTGCTGACGTATTGTTGAAGAATTCTTTATGAAACATATCCGGTTCTTGGCAGATCCTTCCAGCGTGGGTGTGCGCCATAGATTCAAGGTTCTACACTCTGCACTCCACGAGCAAGCGTTTCGGTAAGTATTTGAGCATTTTGTAGCAATAAGTGTTAGTGCGATTATACCAATCACTGGAATTTTACGTTCGCGGTTGTGATCTGGAGAAAAAGTGGTAGTTGTCACGCGTTGAAGGCTCGTGTTATAAGTGTAGCTCGAATGAATCTACGAACGTGTCATTGTGAACGCGAGGTTGTTGAGGAAGTATGCTGTGTCTGATCACCATTTTTCAATTGCTTCTAGGTGATTGATGCGTATGAATTTCGAATCATTTCTTAGCTTTGAATAAAAAATTATAATCAAACACATTTCAAGAGCCCGATTAATTGCACTATTAATCCAACAGACGTAGACGGGACGCAATTCTTCACACGTTAGTCAATGATTGGAAAAGTATAACGTGCTGAGGATATAGACGTTCAATTTTGGTCAAAGTAGTGAACAGTATTATTTAATGAAAGAGGAAAACTAAACGAAGAAATCAATAAGAAAGGCGCCAGTTGTGAACGACATGTATCAGTTATATGAACGACGCCTATACTCGTATTCAACACACACACACACACACACACACACACACACGCACACACACACACACACACACACACACACACACACACACACACACACACACGTATATATATATATATATATATATATATATATATATATATATATATATATATATTTAAGCAGACGCACAGAAAGAAACAGAGAGGAATAATAACAGACGGGCGCACGCACGTTCCTATAATTGCAGTTTTCGGGAAAACCCCGAGGGCAAGTGAAAATGATTTCCTTCCCTGCCTCGCGAAGAAGGCTTCAGGTAGAAATACGAGGAGTGAGGTAGCAAAGTAAATGAAACGGAGAAAGTTTGGGTTCTTCCACAGTTCCTTTTTTCCCTTTTTTATGGCCGTTGTTTATATTAACGGTTTCAGGGGCTTTTCACTGTTGGTAATTTACAGAATAGGGCCGTAACCTTTGTTCTAGCTCATCCGAACGTAGAGCGTGTGGGTTCGGGAAGATAAAGTTTTGACTTCAAAAAGAACGACCACTGTATTTGCCATCTCCTACGTCTTGTTCCTCTCTACTCGCGCTCAAAAAAAAAAAATCATTTACTTTTACATGCTCTCTTCTTGAGTTTATCGACAGGGGAAACGGCGGTTGGAAACAATTCTGAGAAATACCCCGAAAGCACGTCTTTTTTGCTTGTCTTCTTGTTCATCCTTGACGGTAATGAGCGTAATCTTAGTGTTGGAACAGCAATAGACCGGGATAAACATTCGAAGCGGAGGTAGATATTGGAAGGGCGGCGCTTTTCATTTCGCTAATATTATTTTGCGAAGAGGCGAAGTAAGAAAAGCGGCTTAAAAATAAGTTGGAAGAACGTAGAGACATCATGTCGGAACTGGCAATTATCCTCGGGCAATAGTACGGCCAGTGTTTTCTTTCAATTGAAGCAATATATGGGTCTGTGTGCACGTGCACATTTTAAAAATTTCCAACTTTTATGCAGATGTAGCGGATCTTACATGGAGCTTTGACATTTCTGCGCTCGAAGTTCTAGCGATATAATACAAAATTTTAAAAGATTCGGTGCTTTAGTTGGCTCAGTCCTTAATTGAATCTTCGCTCACATGCAATTTTAAAAAGCATAACTTTGTCGCAGAGTGCACTCATACCGGTCGCATATTGATTTGTGTCGGTTAATGCATATATAGTGCACTAGCTGTTCGAATTAGAGCAGTGTAATATTACGAAGTATTTTCTGCGTAAGTTAACAGCTCCTGTTCATCAACAAATGAGCTTTCATTTCGTCATGTACTGCGTACTTATTATTTTTCATGTTTGTATACACCCCTGTAGGAACGTGACGATACCTAACAGTTTGTACAAGAAGATATTTAAATATACATATTAAGCTGGTAGTTTGCGATCGCTGAAAGAGTACTTCAACTGTGGCGTGCGTCCGTGTCGAATAGCGTACTGGGCATAGTGGTGATATGCAGCTTTCTGAGCCTCACGCAAGAAGGCCTGCCAAAAATACTCAAAAGTATTTCAGATGACGTTCGGACGTCAGCACGTATAGGGTATACTAAGTGGCGTAGCCAGCAGTTCTTTCCAGGGTAAGGGGGCTCACTTACTTGATTGATTTTGGGGGAGGGCATCTCCTCAAAATTGTCATCTTTACCTCTCTATGCCGTGGCTAAAAAAATTTTTTTTTGAGAGGGGGGGGGGGCACGGGCTTGGTGTTGGTGTGCCGTTACCTGGCTACGCCCCTGGGTGTACCTTTTTACTGTGGCTACAAGCCTAGATTGTGTTTTGTACGCACTATAGGTTAGGTCTCGATTTGTATTTCAGATGGCTGGTGGAAAGAACTTAATGATCGCATTGCTAGGAGTGACATGGTAAGCATATATATGTGCATTCCGAGACAGAGTAAAAAATAAAAAAAATGAAATGGCGAGAGTAGTGTTTTCGAGAACAGAAAAGCGAGCAAGCAAAGTGACGATTGCTGCTTCGTCGCGGAAACACTCCCTCATTATTCTATTCTTCATTGAATCGCAATGAAAAGGCTCCCATCGCGTCCTACAGAAGCCCGAAAATCCCGTGAATCCACGTTCAGCAGGTGCAATGCTGCAGACCCGAAATCGTTTCGCCAGCTTTTAACTCCATTTAACGAGGTTTGTCTGGCGATGTACTTCGCTGCTTAAAACCATTTGCCCTTGAAGAAGGCCCATATAGCGGCAGCGCTAGAAATAGGCAATCATTGCTAATGCGGTAGTCGCCTCAAAGAACAGAAACCGCAGGAGCTTCACCGGAAAGCATAGCTTCGCACGCATGGAATCTGCACGGGGGCCAAGGGCCACACGTTATCGCCCGTCGTGCAGGAAACCTCCGTGATGCACTGTTGCTCCGCACCATTCGCGTGAATCCAACGAATGCCCAGTGCAGGTGCATATAGCTCAGTCTCTCTCTTGACCTCCTTACACCGCGCAGGAATTAGTATGCACAATCCCGGTCAAAGGTTCTGCAGACAGTTGAATAACTCAGACGCGCGCGGGCCTGTCCTATATCCGGGATAGCCTCATTTTATTCCCTAATTGCATCTTCAGTCTTTTCTGTCGCTTCTCCTTTTCCCTCTCTCCAGGTCTTACGCGTACGCAAACCTGACCGTTGATGAGGCGACCACAAAACTTGTCGTCCTCGGCTCCGGCTACAAGAAGTACACAGCGCCGTCCCAAGCCGGTGAGGCAGCTTGTTCTTCGGCGAGTGCACGGATATTTGAAATTGTGATGATTCTCTTTTATACAGCGTGTGTATACTAAGCGTCTCCTTTTGCTCCTTTTTGCGGCCAGAATGAAACGTTTCTCGGGGCCATTTGAAACTCCCGCTTGTCGGTTAAGGGCAGCGTCTTCTCGTCGCGGTTTAGGCCACATGCGTCGTGCACTCGCGTTCATTCTGGTCAGCTATTAATCAACGCACGTTCGACTTTTGAGGCTGGCCGGATACCGGCGGTACAGGCATAATTGACATATATGGCTAAGACGTAGGGCTTCTTCTAGACCTCGCGAAGAACAACACGAAAAACACTGAAAACGTTACGAGGCTTCCTGTTAGGATTGCGCTTACCCCATCCGTGACCACCCTTTGGCGGTCACGGATGGGGTAAGCGTATGGCACCGTATGGTACCGTATGGCACATCGTGTCTACTTTGTGAGTCCACAGTTCAGGAACGAGCTGCACTGGTCTACAATTAAGCCGTCGGCGTCAGCTCCGTGCAACAGGCCTCAGGACTGGCCGACCACCCGACTTTGGCTGCTGGATTCGTGGACCTCACCACCATTCTCTACTGGACCTTATACACGAAGCAAGCCTGTATGTGTATTTTTGAATCAAAAGTTATTATGCGTAGGAGCAGACTCCCGAAATAAAAAAATTCCGCCATATACACGAAGTGAATGATGATGAGTGGGCGAAGCTCCGGAGGTAAACCTGGTAAACCATGAATCCTCTGTACATTTTGCCCACTCGATTTTATTACATCGCTCCCCCTAGCGTACGTCGCCGCACTAAATCGAACGATTGCCTTCAACCAATGACACGCGCGATATGTGACATCATTCCTATTTTATAAGATCTCGCGTCTTTCATCAACTACAAGTACCGCTTTCTAGTTTATAACATCTTGCATCTTTTCATCATCAGTTACAAGTACCACCATCTAGTAAACACTACAAGAACTAAACGAGAGGTGGCTACATACAGGAGACGGTACCGCCATCTAGTGAAAACTGCAAGAACTAAACTAGAGGTGGCTACATACAGGGGACGGTACCGCCATCTAGTCAACACTGCAAGAACTAAACTAGAGGTGGCTACATACAGGCTACAGGGGACGCACAGCCCACGCCCTAAGGAGCTTCGCCCCTAAAAAAACACTGCACTAATTAAGAGCATATGCAGGGTGCTCTGATATTTATCACTGGTGCCGATACAACGTATTCGCTTGGAATGTATGCAGTGCTTTATTTTCCAGCAATCAACGCCAAAAGCCTTCTAAGCTGACTATCACAATACGTGGCGAGAAACTATGACGCGTCTGAGGCGCTCTATTCGACGGACACGTGTCGCATGTTTCACCTAATCTCCCGGGTCAATTAAGATGCTGGCACTGCCCAGAATGTGCCGTTCGTGATATATTTCCGTGGCAACTAGCACCACTCTATATTTTAATTTTCGGTCGCAGGAATGCATTATTAGAGGTACAGAAAGCCTGACTCTGTATTCGCTAGTAGCCTTACAAGAAAGAGGAAATATATTATGATGAAAAGAAAATCAGAAACTGCATCCGTAGTTTTCTTCGTTGCGCATTTTACCGAATCTGGAGATTCCCTCGCCAAGGCGCATCGTTCATCTTTGAAGCACTCCATGAAAGGTGACCTTGCGTGCGCTACATTTTTGGCACGCGTTGAAGTGAGGAGCAGCGTAGTCATTTCATGTCCGCCCGGATGTAACGGGACCCTGCCGTTTTATAACATTAGGATCATTCTTCAGTGCTTCTCTTTACTTCGTTCGGACAGTCCTTGTGATTCCTGAGTTAAGCTTATGATATGTAGGTTCTCCTTAGCATTCAAAGGCGACACCGCGAAGAACTTGACCAAAGAACGAACTATAAAGCGAGGAAACCGTGTGTTGCGCAAGGCTGCGCGTAAGCACGCTCTTATGATGGGGAGAAAGGACGGCGATCGAATCCTTCGTGTTACGTTGCACAGTGTGTCCCCGAGCTTATCGGAATGTTGGAAATATAAAAGTTAGCGGTGAAAGAAAGTTGAGAGTCAGAGTAAGTAACGTTGGCTGCGTGCCTCGAATCGAGTAACTTCACTGCAGTCCACGTGCTTACGGGCATGCGTTTTGCTTTGCAGCTAGCTCATTGGTATGTGTGCTGTGCCGTATAGGTTGCATAATGAGGCAATGGGTGCCTCAGACCGCCAGCTGGACGTTTCCATAGGTGGGCCTATCTTTATCAAAGGCGATTTTGAAAAAAAAAAAACAATTGTTGACCTATCGAAGCGTGGACTAGCCTGTCTGAGGTACCGTAGCCATGCTCATACAACCTTCATAGCACATTGTGTTTCCATCTGTTTCTATCGTTACGAAAACGTGGTAGCAATTGGTGACTCTTTCAACGGAAGGCGTCCGTGGGGGCGTAAGCCATGCTCAGCTTTCTACCTTTCGTGCTACCGCGCAGTCAACAGTTAAAAAAAAATGTGTTAGACGAGTTGTCGTCACTCCTTGCGTATGCGTGTGCTCTGTCCCACATACACAAGCGGGAGAAGAAGATGTACGCACACCGATAAAATAACCAAGTGCTTTCATAAATAAACACTTCTGTTGGCACGCTGTAATACTATATCATAGGTACGTCTAGTGGCGGCACAGCCGAACGTTGCCAAGAGTGACTTCGCTTCGTCACGGAACGGCATTTTAATTCGATGGACATGTTCATTCATAGTACTGCGACGGTTCCCCGCTGAGTTGAAGGCCACCACGAATGGTTCAGGTTACATGGAGTGCCAAAGCGAATAGCGCGTGGGTTAAAATATAAACACCTGCGCCAATGTTTTAAGCCTGGGGACGCAGTAACTCCGACTGGCGGGGAAACGTAAAGATGAAAAGAGAAATTCAAGGCGAGAAAAAATTCTCGGCAAAGTAGGATTCGAAGCAGCGTATCAACGATCCGAAGGGCGGTGTGGTAACCCTTCGGTTATCCGGGAGAGCTTGCTATCTAAACAAGCATTTACGGATGTAACCATATGATTGTGTCGCTGTGGGCACAACAGCGAGAAAAATATTGCGAGAAACAGAAAGAGAAGAAAAGTAAAGAAAAAGAGCGAGAGAAAGGGATAGAAAAGAAAGAGAGGGAGATAAAGGAAGAAGAAGAGAGAGAAAGGAAGTGTAGCATGCATTGGGCATGTGTAGTGAAGTCTAGCAAGGGAATATGGGAAAGGGAAAAAGAAGGCGTGGAGTGGGAAATTGGGGAGAAGATAGGGCAAAGCATTGCATACTGTTGTGTAGTGTGGCATATAGCAATAGGTTGAAAAGAAATATGAGGACAGAAAGGAGGAAGGGAAGGCCACCAACTCCGCTGTTTTTACATGCTTTCGCTCCAGCGCAGCTGCCCCAAATTGTGCGTGCACACGTATTGACCTGAAGCTATAAAAACAGGCAGGTTGGTAGCTAACTTACGTCGGCTGTACGCACCTAATCAGTGATCACCGAAGCTTTTCGGCCTCCCGAATCTATGCACTGTGATGACAATTTTCCGGTGAGTCGGAAAGTTTACTCCAACAGTCCGCTGCTTTGCCGTAACCTCGTGAATTCGTTTATTGAAACCCGGCTTATTTTTCTGAACGGTATGCAGAGTGACACAGACCTTGGAAGTATTGCAATAGCCTAGAAATACATTTATTTTCTTTAATTCCGTTTTATTTGCTCATTCTATTTCCAGGGGAACCGGCGCAAGTTTACCTCGACATGAATCTATTGAACGTGAACCCACTCTCAGGCGCGGAAAGTGTAAGCGGCAACGTGTTTTCTGAATGGAGCACTGTTTTATCTTTCTTATATGCTTAAACGGACGAATGTGTATACCAGCGGTGCTATGAAAAAAAAAATCAAGCGTGCAGCATCAAGCGCACTTACCTAAGGCACATCTAAAGAAAGCAGTAGCAGGCACTTACAAGCTATACATTCGTGAAAGGTCGGACCCACACTATACTAATGAACACCAAGTAATTAATTCAAAGGCGTGTTACCGTACACCGCGAATATTCATGCATAAATTGATTCGCTTGCATCCTCGCGTTAGTCGGCGCAACTCTTCGATCACGTGCAAGGTATGTAGCTCATTCATACTTTGTAGCGTTAGAGCGACGACATTTGACGATTGCGAGGTGACCAATAGCTTCTCCTCACTTAACTTATTTATTTAGCCCCGCCGCGGTATAGTCTAGTAGCTAAGGTACTCGGCTGCTCACCCGCAGCTCGCGGGTTCGAATCCCGCTTGCGGCGGCTGCATTTCCGATGGAGGCGGAAATGTTGTAGGTCCGTGTGCTCAGATTGAGTGCACGCTAACGAAGCCCAGGTGGTCGAAATCTCCGTAGCCCTACACTACGGCGTCTCTCATAATCATATGGTGGTTTTGGGACGTTAAACCCCACATATCAATCAATCAAATAATCAACTTAGTTATTTATTTAGCCAGTACTGATGATTTTTATGCGAAGTCGTATTTCTTCAAAGACCCCCTCTAGAGGTATTATATAAGGAGTGGCATTAAAGAAAAAAATCGTACATTGCTGATTTTAATAGGATCAGCAAATATAGATGAGTTAAAAATGGCACAGATGGCGTGAGGAAGGCCGTTCCAGTTTTTTGCTGCTCGTACGAAAAAGGAGGCTTGGAATGCAGTGCTTCGGGCGTGTGATATTGTTACTTAAAGCGGATGACCAGTGTGATGACATATGTGCGAAGGGGGCGTGATGTACGGTGGATGATTCAGTGAACTGAAATAAAACACATGAAAAAGAGAGAGGGTGGCAAACTGTCGGCGGGAAGCAAGAGTTTCCGAACCCAATTTCGCCTTCAGAGATTAGATGCTGATATCATGTGAATATGCAGAATGAATGAACCTGGTAGCCTGATTTTGAAGCTATATATTTGATATGTGGGGTTTTAGCGTCCCAAAACCACCCTATGATTATGAGAGGTGGCGTAGTGGAGGACTCCGGAAATTTCGACCACCTGGGGTTCTTTAACGTGCACCCAAATCTGAGCACACGGGCCTACAACATTTCCGGCTCCATGAAGCTATATATTTGAGTTCATTTATGATGTATGCTTGATTGGGGTGCTATATGTGGAACCACCATCAAACATACATATATGGAAGATAGATACCCGAGCTTAGATCTAAATAATTTGTGTGCAAGCATCTTAAAATAAGGTGGAGTATGGTGTAAGTGACCTCTGAGAAATGCAAGTCAGTTATTATACCAACTGAAATAAAGTTAGTAGGGTGGTTACGCCAGGACAGATCATGAGCCAAAGTTACACCGAAGTATTTGAAGGATTGAACTGTCTTTGTTGTCGGTGAGCCGCTACACAAGCCTTCCCGCATCTCGCATTGTTTGTCGAAGATTTTCATTCTTTAGAAAGTTTCTGCAGCTGTTGGTCTACAGCCTTAAGAATACATGTACTTGTTTCTTGTTTGAAGCCCTTGACAACATGTGGAAGCCTGACTTTGTTGGTTTTTGTTTGTTGTTCAAGTGGCAAATAATTATCACTAAAGGAATCGTAAGGAACCTTCTCGCGCAATAGCTTTAGAACCTGTCCATTAGCATGTTTTTTGTAGTAAGATTTTCATTTTTAACAGAATATGGCGCAACAGACTACTGCGCAATCTTCGAAACTTTATTCAGCATTACCACTGACTTTCAACAGCTGTCTGTTGACCTATCTATTAATGGAAGGCTGTCGAGGCTGCCATCAATCGGGATGCTACATAAAATCGCTGGAAGATGAAAGGTGTCGCAAGAGATGGCGCGAGAAATGGTGGGACATTGGAAGTATGAGCACGGATTGTCCGGCTGCAGCGCAACGTTCTTAGAAACGAGCTTACTATAACGACTCGTGTGTGTCGCCTGAAAGGCAACAGTAGAAGTCATCACAGTTTACTTTTTTTTGCGTGGCCGCGTTGAGGGAAATGATGACGAATGGGAAGCCGAAAAGTTCCTTGGGGATCGCGCTTACCGGGATCATCGAGTGCGTGGTGTGCAATGTGGAACACAGTTCGCGGCTGTGTGCGTGTGTGTTACGAAACCAACTGTTGGTCGGAAATAGAACAGGCATCCCGCAAGAAGACTGCGATCCCCAATGTCATCACGTCAGGGCGTCGTTCAGCCGTTCTCATTTCTCGTGGGGACGGCCGGCATGGTCACGTAGCGACAGTAGCTCAGTAATGACGACTGGAGAAAAAGAAATCCGTCAGCTTCCCTTTCGCAAAACACGCGAGCTTTGCGCGTCAAAGAACCTTCTTCTCAGAATAGTAGCGGTGCTGGCGACACTGGCGAAAAACCTTTCTTGCGCACGTTGAAAAAAATGTTATTGTATAAATTCGTAATAAATTTGTGGGCATGGACCTTATATAGAACTTTTGAGAGGGCTAAATTGGGATATGGCCCCTCAGATCTTCGACAGTGTACCGCAGAGATGATAATGATGGCGCTCCATCCGTCACCTGCGAATCGCAGATTTCCCTGACGAAGTGTTTCACAGGTTGACATTGAGGTTGGAGGACCAGGTACCCTCGAATGATTAAAAGAACCTTTTAGCGCCTTTTGACGGTGACATCACAAATGACTTCTCGAGGCTGCGTTCCTTTAGGCCCAATCGAGATACCCGAGAACGACAATGCTTTCGTCTGGAGTTAAACTTTCACATCCAAGTGCTGCGGCATAGTAATATGGCGTGACTTGCCTGGAAGGACGCAAATAGAGTCGCGGATTTGACCTGCGATACATAACTGACCATATAGAAGACAACACGTGCCTGCAAACTTTAGCGAATACGGGGACTGTAGGAGCAAACACAAGGGGAGGAAAGTGTCTACAGTTCAGCTTCCTGATCGCTGCTATTTCGTGAATACATCACGTGCAGCCGTATTACGACTGTCATCATCATCTGTAATTTGCAATAATGATTGGCAAGAGACGAATACGCAGTTGAACCAGACAATGCCGACGTTCGCAAAGAAGTTTTTCTCTTCAATGTTGGGATGTTGCCAACAAATTCAAGATGTTCTACCTCTACATCGTTGTTTTTTTTTTTCGAACAGTGTGTGTCAGTTCAGTTTGGTGAAAATATTCTTGTCTAAAGATTTCGCGATGAAGGTAACATTTTGATGTAGAATTTGACCTGACCCCTCTTGTTGTTCTATGGACTTCCTGTAGCATCAGTGAAGGCGCATGCAACTTTCATATGTGTTGGGTAGGTGCTCCATTCGAGTGATATTCGCTGATACTTCTGCGAATGCGCGAGTGTTTCATGAAGTTAATATGGATAATGTATTCTCACGCAAATCTTTTGAGATCTTACACGGGGAAGCGTTACGAAATAGCGAACAGCTCCAGAAAGCACTCAACACGTGTGACTTTGCCTAATAACTATAGGGCAACTTCGGATTCGGAGAGGACTTCATGGACTGGCAAGATATTGCGGCACATGGAACAAGCAGTAGGTTATAGCCGCTGGCCTATGGACGGCAATTTCGTCAAGCCACCACTGCAGTTCTTGCGTGTAGGTCTCGTTCTATGCGGTTATATTTAAATAATAATTGTTGTGGTTTAACGTTCCAAAACCATCATATAATTATGAGAGACGCTGTAGTGGAAGGCTCCTGCAATTTCGACCACCTGGGGTTTTTTAGCGTACAGCTAAACCTAAGCATATTGGGAGCTTGGTCGCGCAGCACATCAGCACAGAAAGCCACACGAGCCCTCCTGAGATACTTGTTAGCAACTTCATTGAGGGACCGCCTGTGAAACTCGGCATTGTGTGTGTGATGTGACATGTGTCTATCCTTCTCTCTCTCTTTTACTCCCCCCTCCCCTCCTCGTGTGTAGGGTAGCAAACTGGACGCATAGTCTAGTTAACCTCCCTACCTTTCCTACATTCCTTCTTTCTCTCTCTCTATCTTGGCCTCAAGCATTTTCGTCTCATTGAAAATGCGGCCGACTTGGCCGGGATTCAATCGCACCACCTGCTGGTCAGCAGCAGATTACCTTAGCCACTAGACCACCGTGACGGGTCGTTTGGTTATATTTAAGCATACACTCATGTGGCAGATCAAGCTCGCAGTAAAATAAAGTCCCGTCAGCGTATCACGTGCACGTTCTACCAAAATTTTCCGCCTGCACCTTCATATTAGTGATGAGTGGGGAGTTGTGGGAAACCGCTCTGCGCATCTCCGATACCACCCTCGAAGACCGAGTATTGAGGTGGATAAAGAGATTGCGGAGGCCTTCCACGACTGGTACACTGATGTTATGCCACGTGAGTAGGTGTGGAACGCATGATGTGACTTGGTGCTAGTCACCTCCCTCTTTCTCCTCCAGCCCTTCCCCTTTCATAGTATTTTCGCTCACTCACTCACTCACTCACTCACTCACTCACTCACTCACTCACTCACTCACTCATTCACTCACTCAGAAAACACAAATGTATAGGGAGATACGAGATTTGACAGCGTGGTAACATGAGTGGGCACTGCGACCTTTCCTGCCCAGGAATTCGGCCTGCTTTCTCTGGTACGGCTGAGGTGGCATGACCCTCGGCTCAACCTCACCTTCTTCAAGAAGAACAGCTTCGTGGCGCTGCCCGCCTACCTCGAGGACGCCATCTGGACTCCACGACTGGCATTCCTAGACGCGAGCGAGGTGCGTCTGCTGGCCGCCACAGCTGACGATGCCTCGCGCATCACTCGGGTTTCCGAGGACGGCACCATTGCGGACACTCGCAGGTACCTCGTTGAACCCTACCCTTCACGATTAGTTCCGGCTGCGCGCCGCCGCAATTGATCGCGGAGGCCATGTTGGAAAGCAGTTTGTTCAAAGACTAACGCAGGGCTCCCACCCACGTATAGCCACCCAAATCTTTAGCTATCGTGCGTGAGCGCCGACTTTTCTGTGCTTCACCGCCGTACGATGGAGCCAAGTTGCAACCAGGGCAAGAGGAAACGCATGCCCATGGAAGCACGCTCAGCTGCCCATCGTCTGCTTGGCTGTTCCTTCGGGAAAACGTCGCCCTGCATTAACTCACTTTAGACGAACAGGCTGCGTGTCTTGCCCGTATCTTTTATTCCGAATATCGGCAAGCAACCCAGATAATAAAATCCGTAGATACGTCGCACGCCCCCGTGCATGAGATAAGCTGACAAATGTGGATAGTCTAAAGTGAGTTGACGCAGAGCGACGTTCTCACGGAGGAACAGCCAAGCAGAAGAATGGCCCAGCTAAGCGCGCTTACTCTCGTCCTGTTTACAACTTGGCTCCGTTGTACGGCGCTGACGCACAATAGCTAAATACTTGGGCCGCTGTACCAGTGTGAAACGATTAGTCAAAGACGTATAAAGTACATCAAAGGAGAAACTGCATGTTTGCGATGATTGTTTTAAAGATGCGTACGTCGTATACTTCAGTGCATCTGTCGAACAGCAGACGAGCACAAATAGGAAAAGGGAGAAATCGTCATGAATGAACACCAGCGGCTGATCACCCTGGTTTCTTTTGGCCTTCGATCCGCGTTTGATTTTGGTGCGCGTATACTATGTGGGAAACTCTGTCACAATAACATTCAGCGAGCTCGTGAAGTAGTGAAAAAGGGTTCCGCGTTAATGAAATCACTCTTCGTGTGAAGATATCAGAATGAAACGTTGGGGGCTTAGTTTCTTGGAAAACTCAGTACGCTACTGCAGCAAACAATGCTTTATCGTATGGGACTCAGAGCGGAAGGCACCGCCAGAGTAGTGCACTGCTTCAGGCAACTTGTTAATTAGGCGTGTGTGTTCAGGCATGTGTTGAGATGACATGGCGACGTGAATATTGCATCACAGACAACTAGGGATGTCCCACTATTTAGAGATTTTAACCAAACTCGTATTGCAATGGTACCGAACCCGAAGAATATTTCTCGGGTGAAAATTCAGCTTCTCTACTCATGGCAGATCAGTCTATAGAATTAGAAATAACTGAGAGATAAATTCTAGTTACATCCAAAGTGTCGTTTTACGACTCATTCAAATTTTAGGAATTATGCACTGAACACTATGCTTTGTGACATGATGCAGCAGACGTCTACGCATCGTAATTTTGTGACCTCTTCTCTCATCTCGACCCAACAGGTATGTGTTCAGAGTGTCTTGTGCCATAAACTTGGACCTCTATCCCCTGGACACACAGCGTTGTCCGTTCAGGATCAAGTTGCGTGAGTTGTCCATCTTGTTAAGTTATGAGTAATGCAACACCTCACTTCTACATTGCATACCACTGGGGAGAGAGAACTTATATGGGGACGATAGTCACCATTTTGTAACGTTGCAGTTGTTTTTCGGCGTACCAAACTGATGTCCAAGTCGTGATTGTTGGCCAGGCGCCTGTAACTGTCAAAATTTCAACCGCCTATTGCTCGGCGTTAAGCTGACGTTCTTTTTTTCTCTTCGATTTTCTTGCTTACACTGTGCACAAGAAGCAATTTACAGTTACGCCAAAAACTCACGAGGCGTGGGTTGTGACAGAGCTCTACGTTTGCCTTGCTAGGCTGTCAGGATTGCTCAAATGTATATGGCACATGTTATTTATTACCTCAGGCTTCAACTTAAAGTTTTGGAGTGCGGGTTCAAACCTCTTGGATATCGATTTTTCGTATTTTATGGCAAATCTTCTGCATTAAAAATGTTGAAATTTCTGTTACTGGTGGGCTGGCGTTATTTCTCAATCCTGGTTCCTTCTTCGCACCCACTATGTGAAAGTCGCTCTACAAATAAATTGTTGAGGATATTTGCGGATGGGCAGAAGGATTTCGAATATTGCCCATCATTACTCAGAAAACTTAGGAGTTTGAAATGACGTGCCGAAGTGCCACAACTAGTGAGAGGTAGACAGGGGGCGCTGCATATTCTCATAAATGCTTTAAATTTTAAGCTTTAAATGACGTGGGTTCCGTTGAGTATATGCGGAATTATCGCGTCTAATGTGGCCGGCCGTGTCAACTTTCTTGGTGTGGACGTTACAATTACTTTTGCGCTTTCCACAGAGGGTCACACGGAATCCACGGCGCAGCTGCATTGGATCAGCGCGTTCAAGACTGGCGAGGAAAACGTGCTCTGGCTACGCGGTGCGCGCTTACACACCATCACGCTGAACACGAGCGAGCAGACGCTTGATTCAATCGCAGGTGAGGGTCTCTGGAGCATAGCATCGGCAATAAGAGTGATATGGTCGAAAACACACGAATCACGGCAGTGGATTGAGCAGCAGCTGGCGGCTGTATTATTTCTCCGTATTTTTCAGCTCAACATACTAGCCCACTTGCGTTTATGTTTAAATTCTCATGCTCGCGACGCAGCATCGCACTGATGGACAGAATTTGCCAAAAACTTTTGAGGTCGTTTTTTGAGCTAGTGTATTTCATGCCTCAACTTCTGGGCAGGTGTTTTTTTGTTTTTTTTACGCGCCTGACATTCCGTACCTCAGGTTATGGAAGATACAGTCCTTACATGCAGCTTTCGCAGAGCGAAAATTCCGTACGCGTTTGCATTTGCCAGCCTGACCACACGCGTAGTTAATAAAACATGCCTTCAAGTTCGTCGAAAGGCCTAGGTGAGGACAGCTCACTTGAACATTGTTACGAATTACTGTTGTGGCATTTGATGAAAACGAGACGTATTGAAAAAAAGTCTACATACCCATTCTATTTGATTAAAGTTTATTGGTTTTAATGGCTTATGGTTAACAAATGAAGAAAACGACAACAGTGGTCTCGGAGAGAGGTACTGTACTAACGTCTGCTCTTTAAGTATATTCTACTTCACAAGTTTAGAGACCGCGAGGCACAAGAAAAAGCGGAATATTTATGAGGCTTCGGCAGGCAACCATAATTTTTTTTCGGCCTGTCCTGAAACACTCGAACAACACGTACTGCACGTGCAGTTCGGCTGATTACGCTCACAAACTACTCCTAAATTCACAGTTCTCCCAGGCCTAAATGGGCGTCAAAAGTGTGATAATTCTCCAAACATTTGGCACTGTTGACGCCGGCTAAACGTAATTATAGATTCACTGTTCAAGAATATTACGTGCCGAATCATGGTGTATAGCGAGCAGTCACAATGAATGTCAAAATCGAAAAGAAATAAATCTGAACTGATAGCGAACTTTCGTTGCACTGCCTTATTTTTCTGTAAAATATCCAACTCTATACCCTGTCGACTTACGGTCTCATTGATGTCCCTGCTAGCGCAGGTCGCCAGCGTTACCTGTTGTTGCAGTTCGCGTTCGGCCGCAACCCGTGGCCGCACCTGCTGAGCACCTGGCTGCCGTCGGCCATGTTGGTGCCCGTAGCCTGGGCGCGCCTGTGGTTGCCGGGCGGTGGCCTGTTCCTGCCCTGCGCCGCCCTGGCTGGTCTGACGCTGCACACCACGCAGTTCAAGGCGATGCTGCAAGGACACGACCTGCTCACCGCCATGGACGTCTGGCTCCTGCTGTGCCTGGGATTTGTGCTCGGCGCCTTCTTCGACTACCTGATCGTCTGCAACGCGGTCTGAGCGACTCGTTGTCTCTTGACGTTATGTAGAGCCTCGTTATCTTCTCTAGAGCTTGAGAGCGCATGTGCAATATAACAAAGAAGTACCCAAATGATCAGCCCAAAAATTTATGAGGCAAAATAGTATCTACAGCATGCAGCGGAAAGCAAAAAAAGCTCACTTAAAAGGTTAACTCTATTCGAGTCGGTACAGCAGATGGCAGGCTTACGCAATTTTCTGCACACATATTCATGTGAAATGCTTCAGGGATCTTGCGTGTTAGTTTATTTCGGTTCTAAACAAGCGCCACACAAAACTCGGTGCTTGTTTGTCTTCTTTCCTTGATTTGATTGATATGTGGGGTTTAACGTCCCAAAACCACCATATGATTATGAGAAACGCCGTAGTGGAGGGCTCCGGAAGTTTCGACCACCTGTGGTTCTTTAACGTGTACCCAAATCTGAGCACACGGGCCTACAATGTTTCCGCCGCCACAGCCGGGATTCGATCCCGCGACCTGCGGGTCAGCAGCCGAGTACATTAGCCACCAGACCACCGCGGCAGGGCGCATTTCCTTCAGTACATGTTGTGCGTGCGCTCAGAAACTTTCCATAAGAAATTCCTTCCAACTCAACCAGTTTTTTCTTTATACATTTACACGTAATATGTCTCGATTAACTTCGTCTCTTGTGTGTGTCAATGCAGCACACGGACCATATGCATGCTAACGTACAGGCTCACTTAACTTGTCACGGCTATTCGTTCTGTTCCTGTTTCCTTCTACGTATTTATGTACTAGGCAGTGCCTATAGTAAGGCACCGCCAATGTCGTTCCTTGACGCAGAACCAGCGGACGTGGAGCGTGCAGAAACTGGCCGAGGACGCCGCCGCAGACGACTGGAGCCGCTTTTCTGACCAGGTGTACGTGGCCGATGGTTACCGACTCACACACGAGGCCGGCACTCAGACGCCGCCGGACGTCGGGCTGGACGAGGCGCGACACGATCGTCGCGCCTGGATCGTCTTCGTCTTCGGATTCCCGTTCGTCACACTCTTCTACTGGGGCTATTATCTGGCCGCTTCTCGGTGACGCCGTATGGCGCATCATCCCCGCACATTGTCTCGGACGCTGTGTAGCCACACTCATGATTGTTTTCTAATCTGAACAATTAAGCGAGTAATCCACAAGTCTTCTTCGTTTTTCGAGGCGATACGATTTTGGAGATGCGTGTTTTTTTTTCTGTACGGTTATTGTTAGAACGAAAAAAAAACGTTTATGAAATGCGGATGGCTTCTTATAGGTCGTCTTCGTTTAGCTAGATATGTAAATGCCTTGGAACCTGAACTTGGCAACGTTTAAGGCTAGAACCTTATATAGTGAGGCAAGTCTAGCTGTATTATTCGAGAAGCTAGAGGGCATTAAATGGGATGTAATAGGGATCAGAGAGGTTAGTAGGACAGATGAGGCCTCTACAGCGCTACAGAACGGGCACGTCCTTTGACAAAACAAAACTGAGAGTGGGGTTCCTTATCCACAGAAACATAGCTGGCAACTTAGATGAATACTATAGCACTAATTAAAGGGTTGTAGGTATCGTAATTAAAACTCAATAAGAGATACAGGGTGAAAGTGGTACAGGCTTATGCGACTACGTCCAGCCAAGACGACCCGCCAGTTGAACGCTTCTATGAAGACGTGGAATCGGCAATGAGTAAAATAAATACACAGTATACTATACTGATGAGAGATTTTAATGCAAAGGTAGGGAAGAAGCAGGCTAGACACCAGGCAGTAGGAGATTATGGCATCGGTACTAGAAACGCCAGAGGAGAGCTACTAGTAGAATTCGCAGAACGCAATAATTTATGGATTTTGAATACCTTCTACCGAAAACGAGGAAACCGCAAGTGGACATGGAGGAGCCCTAATGGCGAAAATAAGAACGAAATATACATTATAATGAATGCACACCCAGGCATCGTGCAGGATGTGGAAGTGGTTGGCAAGGTACGATGCAGTGACCATAGAATGGTACGGTCTCGAATTCACCTAGACTTGAAGAAGGAACAACAGAAACTGATACGCAAGAAGCCAATCAACGAGCTAGCACTTCTTAGAGGGAAAGTACAGCAATTCAGAGTCTCGCTTCAGAACAGGTACTCGGCTCTTATCGAGAAAAACAGCCTCAGCGTCGACGCAATGAATGATAATCTGACGAATATCATTACGGAGTGTGCAGTGGAAGTTGGAAGTACTGTAGTCAGACAGGACACTGACAAGCTGTCCCAGGAAACAAAGAATCTCACTAAGAAGCGTCAAAGCACGAAAGCATCAAGTACAACAGGCAAAAGAGAGTCGGTAGAGCTTTCGAAGTTGATTAATAAGCCTAAGTTATCAGATGTAAGAAGGTATAACATAGAGAGAATTGAACACGCTCCGAAGAACGGAGGAAGCGTCAAAGCAGTGAAGAAAAAATTTGGGATAGGCGAAATCCAAATGTATGCACTAAGGGACAAGGTAGGCAAAGTTATTACCAATATTGATAGGATAGTAAAATTAGCAGAGGAGGTTTACAGAGATCTGTACAACCACGACCTTAATATAAGAACTAGCTGTAACCCAGATGACAACCCACCAGTAGTGATAGAAGTCAGAAAAGCCTTGGAGAGCATGCAGAGAGGCAAAGCTGCTGGTGAGGATCAGGTAACATCAGGTCTGCTGAAAGACAGAGGACAGATTGTGTTAGAAAAACAAGCGACCCTGTTTATGAGGTGTCTCCTAACGGGAAGAGTATCAGAATCTTGGAAGAATGCTAACATCATCCTAATACATAATAAAAAAGATGACAAGGACTTAAAAATTACAGGCCGATCAGCTGGCTCTCCGTAGTATACAGCTGCTAACAGAATTAAGACAACATTACAATTCAATCAACCAAAGGAACAAGCAGGATATCGAACAGGCAACTCAACAATCGACCACATTCATGCTATCAATCCGGTAATAGATAAAATGCTCAGAATATAGCTAACTATACATAGCCTTCATAGATTACGAGAAGGCGTTTGATTCAGTAGAAATATCAGCAGTCTTGCAGACACTGCGGAATCAGGGCGTCGACGAAGCATATATGAACACACTGGAAGAAATCTGCAGGGGATTAACTGCTACCATAATGCTTCATAAAGAAAGCAACAGAATACCAATCAAGAAGGGTGTAAGGCAGAGGGATAGAATCTCCCCAATGCTATTTACCGCGTGCTTGCAGAAGGTTTTCAGAGGCCTAAACTGGGAACAGTTAGGGATAAGAGTTAATGGAGAGTACCTTAGTAACCTGCGCTTCGCCGATGACATTGCATTGCTGAGTAACTCAGGGGACGAATTGCAACTTATGATTACGGAGTTAGACAAGGAAAGCAAAAAGGTTGGTCTTAAAATTAATCTGCAGAAAACGAAAGTAATGTACAACAACTTCGGAAAAGAGCAGCACTTCGAGATAGGTAATAGTACACTTCAAGTTATAAAAGACTACGTCTACTTAGGGCAGGTAATAACCATGGAGCTGAACCACGAGATTGAAGTAACTAGAATAATAAGAATGAGGAAGCACATTTGGCAAGCACTCTCAAATCATGACAAGTAGATTGCCACTATTCCTCAAGAGGAAGGTATATAACAGCTGCATCTTGCCGGTACTTAGCTATGGAGCAGAAACCTGGAGACTTACAAAGAGGGTTCAGCTTAAATTGAGGACGACGCAGCGAGCAATGGAAAAAAAATGGTAGGTGTAACCTCAAGAGAAAAGAAGAGAGCAGAGTGGATTAGAGAAGAAACCGGGATTAAGGACATCATAGTGTAAATCAAGAAGATAAAATGGACAAGGGCCGGGCATGTAGCACGTAGACAGAATAACCGCTGATCATTATGGGTAACTAATTGGGTTCCTAGAGAAGGCAAGTGGGTTAGGGGAAGACAGAAGGTTAGGTGGGCAGATGAGATTAAGAAGTTTGCGAATATAAATTGGCAGCTGCAAGCACAGGACCGAGTTGACTGAAGGAAAGTGGGAGAGGCCTTTGTCCTGCAGTGGACGTAGTCATGATGATGATGATGATGTAAATTCAACCTCACCATCTTTTAAACGCGTACTGGTCATTATTTAAGTGATGTTTACTGATGTCTCTATAATATGGTTTCACTTGCAGACATCATTTAAAGCCAGACATAGACAAGTGTTCGCAGCGATATGAAAGATGGCAGCTGTGTTCTGCATGTCGATCCTGGCATAGACTTGTCTGTAGACGTTGTAGTTAGGAAGTCTGTAGTCTATAAACGGTGGCTGCAGTCTTGTTCGGGTATACCATTTGATCACTTGCAGACGTACGACGCCATGCATACGTGCTTTTAATTTTATTCGTGGTTCTTGTAATTTTTTGGGCCACCTAATAACATGTAGAGAACACCACACGATTCGTTGCCACTCTTGTTTTGTGAGTTCACTGCGCCGTTTCACGATGGTGCAGCGCCACCTCAGAATCGTGGGTGCCACGCGACACGAGAGTCGGCCAGAAGCGAATCTGTGCGACGCAGGTCTGCTCCTGTGTGGCGTCAGGCTCATTCGATTGCCTGAACTGTGCGACCTGTGCTGTGTTCGCATAGTGACTGCCCATCACTTTTGTCAAGTTCGTGGCTTCCAACGACTTCATACTTTTGCTGGAACACGTGCATGGTTTCAAGAGCCATTCATAGTGTAATCGTTGGGGTTTTTTCGTTACGAAACCACGATATTATTGCGAGGAACGCTATGGTGAAGGTCTCCATGGAATTTGACCACCTGCTGTTCCTTACCGAGCGCTGACGTCACACAGTACACTAACATTTAGCACTTCGCCTCCATCTAAACGCGACCGCCGTGGCTGGGTTCGAACCCGCGGCTTCGGAAGAGTAATAAATGCTTTACTGACGTAAAGCGTTCTGTCTTTTGTCTCGCTGGTTGTGGCCGAGTTTGTTCTTTATTAATAATTTCTGGGGTTGGTTTTACATTCTGAAACTACGATGTGATCGTGAATCCATAAATTTCAGACAGTGTTTGTTCGCTCAATCTCTTGCCGAACAACACAGGTCGATTCCGGAGGCAGTGCAATCAGCCGGTCAAGTGGGATTCGGGCATTCCTTGCTGTATGTACGCGCGCCTTGGCATCCTGCTTCATAGACACTTGGTATACCTCAAGACTTAGTGTACGGAAAAGGTATAATTACATGCGCCATAACGCGAAGGAGAATGGCGCGGATCTCGCGATGCAAGAAGAAACTAGACACTTCCTTGGAGCGCAGCGTAGAGTCGGTAAATTTGGGACAGTTGAAAGAATGCGACAGTTAGCCATTCGGCACGTTAGCCAACTATTCATGAGGAGGTGCTGACATACCGATTGCATGTCTCTAATGGCCGGTGTTTTCGGCGGATTGAGATAATCGCTTTTTTTCACGCGTCGAAAGTAAGTTTATGATACTCAATTGTACCGCTTTACAAACGCCAGTACCATTTTTTTTTCGTCAAGCACGCATGAACATCGTACTTCTTCAAAGAAAAAATTTGGGCTTGACCGCAGAACTTTGGGCAAGAAGGATTGTGACAATTGAGTTCAGGATGGAACGCAAAACTGTCAATTTTACCCCTGCAATAAGACTGGTGCAGTGACTGGCAAGGCAGCTTCGAGGGTAAGCTTTGCTGGCCTTAAGAGCAGGTAATATTTTTATTTCTCATTTTAAACAGATAGATATTCGGTGGTGTGAAAATTAGTACGATAAAATACTCGCTAAACTAAAAAGATATTAAAATACACAATGTCCGTTTATTTCAAGCTGTTTTATTGTCACTACAGGCTAAATGCGGAAGTTGCCGGCTTAGTGCTGCTGATTGATTAAGAGAGCTTGAACTACTCCTATAAATGACGAAAAAAAAAAAGCTTGAACCCGCTTTGTAGGAGTGAACGTTCTCAACTGCGTGGTATCACATCCTTTCGATTTTGAAGAAGATCGCAATGCTTTACAAGAGAAAGCGTCTTGACAAGCCTCGCAAGTGAAATAGCGCTGGCGCAGCCGGAGGTGAGGGTTGAGAAGAGGGGTCTTTAACACTCCTACCCATGTATTTTAAACTTCTGCATGGGTATTGTGGGGCTGCATGGGCAACTCAGTGTCTGGACTCGCTCGCTGGATTCCGTGCCGGCCGGTTGTGCTCTCGCGATCTCCGAAATCAGCGTAGCTCTGACCTACTGGACTGGCCCTACGCCATCTCCTGTCGCCGACAAAAGCTCTCGCAAGTGGGGCCCCGTCCTCAGACTCCTGTGACCGTGTTTCCATCTTTCCTATTTTTCATATCCCCTCATATGTCCTCGCTTGCTGCCCCAGCGCATCTCTCTCTCTCTCTCTTTTATATACCTGTAATCCTATCCTTTTAATCCCTCCTCACGCCATCCCTTGTGAGCTACTGTTGAGGTGTCGCACCCTGATGCAGACAGTTACGGGGCTCACTTTTCTCTTCTTTTCCCTCTTATAACCACTCCCCACCTCCCAGTGTCTGCAACGTGACGCCTCGGTTCATGATATGGTTACGTGCTCCGCGGAGAGAGGGCTGGCATTGGAAGAGGGTAGGGGCATTTTGCCACACCCGCTGTCCTACGTGCTCTGCGCTTATTCTGAAGCCGAGATGCCCCGTGCCCTCCTTTCCCTTTTGGGGGGAGGTTCCTCCTCTCAACCCGAGGAATGGGCGTCTGTTTTTCGTGGGGCATCAGGGAGTCTTCCGTCTCGGGATGCGTGACTGGCGGCGTCTGAACCAAACCAGGAGCACCGCCACCGTCATCCACCCCTGCAGCGCCCGGCCATGGAGTGCGAACTACCGCCCCAATGCGGAGTGCAAACACCGCGCGAGGTGAGATGAACAGTGGTCACTCCTTAGACGTGTGCCTGCTATTCGTGAATTATTTGCCTCAGTAATGCGGAACGCTGAGCCGCTGCGGTGCTCTTTTGGATGTACTCAGCTTGTATTATATAGCGCTGCCCGTACATATAAGAATAAAACACGACACAGGCGTAAAGAAAAAGGTAGGCGCTAAACTTGCAACTGGTTATTTTATGCCGCTCGCACCCATCTTAGTCATGAGCAAGAAAGATGTACAGCTCATCTTCACGTGATCTCATACCAGTATACATCATTTCCTTTTCCGTCAAAGCAATTGATGGAGAACTGGCACGAGTTTCTCATATCTGCTAAGATTCGGCTTCTTTTATTTCACGTGTCAGCTGACTACGAACGGCCGATAACAATACAGCGGTGCACATTAAGGGATCAACCCCACCTCCTTTTGTATTGCGCTGCTTAAGAAAGCCTCCCGCTTCAAGTATGTTCCTCGCGTTGTAGCTGTGTTCACGTATTCTGTCATTCAGACATCGCTTAGTATGCCCTATGTAGCATTTCCCGCACGATAATAAAAAAAAAAACTTGTACACCAAACAACACTGAAAATTAACACATATAACCTGCTATTTTTATCCCAGGCAGAGTGAGTGACATTTTTGGGCAGGTCAACTTGCGAAGCTCCCCTAGTTTTTTTGGGGGCTGACAAAACAACGAGTACGTTAGCCCCCTGGGCCACCTTCTTCAAGTTATGGGAAATGTATATATGCATATACGGGATCACACCTATCCTGCTTCGCGAACATTCCAAGTCTTCTTGCCTGTTTTCTTTGCGTTAATATACCAGAATGCGTTCGGCAACAAACACCTGTAACAGAACTGGACATACTCATATCATTCAGTTCCCGTCTTACTATATCCGTCTTACTATATCACTCAGTTCTCAAACCAAGCATCTTGCCCCGCCGCGGTGGTCTAGTGGCTAAGGTACTCGGCTACTGACCCGCAGGTCGCGGGATCGAATCCCGGCTGCGGCGGCTGCATTTCTGATGGAGGCGAAAATCTTGTAGGCCCGAGTGCTCAGATTTGGGTGCACGTTAAGGAACCCCAGGTGGTCGAAATTTCCGGAGCCCTCCACTACGGCGTCTCTCATAATCATATGGTTGTTTTGGGACGTTAAACCCCCACATATCAATCAAACCAAGCGTCCTAAATAAGCAGGGTATACCCTGTTTCTGTGAGACGCTTGCTTTGAGTCTCAAAACTGGACGCCATTTTGTGACGTAACTTTATCAGGGCATTTTTGAAACGCCACTATGGCTCCTAATGCGTCGATACAAAAGAAAGAATATAGGCTTATTCGCTCGTGGCTCATACCACCAACATGTGTGCATTTTAAAGAAAAACAAGCGGATACCCAAAAACTAGATAGAGCCCCCTTGGGGAACGTTGCAGTGACTTCAAGGGGTACAAGACATTCCTTGATCGCGGGAAACACCTCATACTTTTTATACATGTAGCGCTAATACGAGCTATGTTCTTGTATTGACAACTTGCCCGAGCTACAAGACGTCTGATCTTTAGGATGTGCTACATACAGTATTGGTTCAAGAAGTATGGTTCAATCAAGCGTGCTTACAGGAAGTTTTCAGAGGCATATATATATATATATATATATATATATATATATATATATATATATATATATATATATATATATATATATATATATATATATATATATATATATATATATATATATAGGTTAAATAAAACTAAATATATCATTGTGAAAAGTGTCGCAATCTTCCCGACTCTCGCATACTTATGAATAAAAATAAACTTAAATGCATCGCGTGTGTGTCAGCGTGGTATTTAATTCACGAAACATTTCTATGACGGCTGCAAGTTTCCCTTATGCGTGACTCTTACAAGGGCGTTCATTCTGGCGTAATTTTCGTCCGCATATCTTTGAAAGCATAGCGATCGCGCTGGCAATCAAGGAGGGCAGGGAGCGGAAAGCCCTACTGACAATAATCACGGATTCAAAGGCTGTAGGTAGGAATTATGAAAAAGGTAGAATATGTATTAAGGCCTTCCAAATTCTGACCAAAGGTCATAACACTTTCGAATTGAATACGCCCAAACCATTGTTTGGGCGCCAGGGCATGAGGGCGTCACCGGGAACCAGTTTGCGGATGAGGCGGCTCGAGGCTTCACAAATCACCGAGCTTCTTTGCACACTGCAATAGAAAATCCAGCGCCCCTAGACCCTAACTCTGGTACAATTCTTCGGTATTACAGTGACAATAAAAAACTGTATCCAGTACTGCATAAGAACGTCACAGCAATGGAATCGGTGGCATTACGCAGAATCCAAACACATACGCGAACTTACACAGGCTACATGTATTCTACCCGACAGCATACAGAGATATATGTCCGTAGTGTGGGGCCACACTAACTCTGTTTCACATCACGTGGGAGTGTACACATCATAGTGAACAACACCACAACATGAATACCACAGAGAAACACTGGGAGGCACTGCTGTCCAGCTCGGCTGTTGCTGATCAGCGCAGGCTGGTTCAACTGGTAGAGATGATGGCCAGCGGAGCCCTGGAGTAGGGGCCCAACCATTTTGAATGCTCCGCATTATGCGCAAATAAAGTTTCTTTCTCTCTTTTTCTCTTTGAAAGCAAGAATGTCACAGGGCATGCACATGTCAATATAATGCTATTCGCTTTCACATGTACCGTGCAGCTAACATTCCGCTATAAGTAAACTAAACAATACAATCAGTACTTTATTACCTATCAGTCTTGAGGCGCAAATATGTTGTGCGCAGATAAAATAGACAACGTGGTTCAGCACAGTACAAGCTTACGCCGGTCAGAACTGCGCTTGCCAGATATTTCATTCGACTGAAGTCTCTTGCGGCACGTTTTGTTTTGCTCATTATTCCGTTTGTTTCTGTTTTTTTTTTCGGTCCTAATGCAGACATCTTGGCAGCAGCGGGACAAGTCTTTATCGAGTGGCTTTCACGAAGTCATTTTCCTTTCGTATCGAAATGGCTGACAGAGCCTTTTGTGACATTTGTGGTCGCGAACAGACGCCACAGCACATTTTCTGCGACTGTCCTCGCTACAACGGGCAGAAGAAATCAGTCGCAGTCGCGCTATTTCGTGTGGATAGCAGAGAGATGACGGCGTAAACCATTCTACAATGTCGTCCAGGAAAGGTCATCGCGCGCATACAACGAAGGCAGCTCTGAACTTCTTGAAGTCATCAGACTTGCACCGGTGATTATAGACTGATGGTGTTTCAATGACTCTTAGGCGTGTGTGTGCGTGTATACTCCCCTCGGTTTACCTTTATCTATCTTTCTCCATCTCTAAAATTCTTTCATACTGTGCTGGTCTCGCAGCTCGCATTTGACGGGTCAAAGCGTCCGCTATCCAGCCAGTTAACGGTCGAACACTCGTGAACATTTAAACAAAAGTAACTTTAATTAACAGGAATTGGGGTCACATTTCAACAAACATTCACAAGCACTCAGTAAGTCCCCCTTTAAAAAAGCGGTGCTGTTGCTCGGGCAGGTAGGGTGAGTCTGCCCGCCGCTTGGCATTTCTTCTTCCGTCGACGACTGGTGTTTTCACTCTCTCCGTGAGCTGACAGAGAAGATGACAAATGACGCTCTGAAGGTCGTTTGCGGCGCCCGTTTAAAGTGGCCATAACAAAGGAAAAAGGGGTTTCAAGACGTGGAAGTGGCCCCTATTAAGGGATTAAGCGCCTCCCCCGACTTCCTTTGGCGGCACTTGAAAGGCAAACACGGCTCCTGGCCGCTCTCTTCGAGAGGGGACGGCACACTCCCCGTCTGGTGTCTGCTTGCTAGACGCCACAGTTTGCTGATGGCGAAAACAAGGGCACCACTTCCGATATCGGTCGGCAGAGTTTCCTTATTGCACCATTCCTTGCAATCTTCACCTCCACCTTGCGCACCATTCCGTCCGCACTGGGCAGGCTTTGGGTGACAACGCCGATGGGCCAATCGTTGCGATTTGCTTCATTGTCCCTGATGAGCACGACGTCGCCTTCTTTTATATTCTTTCATGAAGTGCACGAAGCGCTCTTTTGCCTCAGGGTGTCCGAAGGTGTCGTCGAGCCGTTTCCACACGATGTTTAAGCCCTTCGAGAAGTCATCCACATGAACAGATTTCAACCTTCGGACTTGATGCGATGACTCAGGACCAAGCCATTTGATTAGAAGGTCGAGCTCTTCCTGCGCAGAAAGGCCTACATCTCTGATGACGCCTTTGAAAGATGACTTCCAAGCTCGAAAGTTCTCAGGTCGATCATCAAACTTCGTAAGTCCTGTAGAGTCAAGGTCCTTGCGGCACAGGAATTTAAGGACGCCGGCAAGCTCTGAGCTTGAACTGTTAGGTGCTGGCGTGTACGCAGGCGGCTGGTGATAGTCACTGAAGTCCGGGAGGTGGTTGGTTACTTCGGCATGCTCCAAGCTCTGGCTTCTCGGATGAACAACAGGCACCCGAAGAGACGCAAGCTCGGCATCACGTATGGCGGCTTTCTCAGTGATGTAGCTCCAAACTCGTAGTGTCCGGTCTAAAGGTGGGTGTGGGCGCACACACTCCCCGCCATCCCGTTCCACAGCTGCCTCGAGTGCACTTGCCTGCGCGTCTGCAGTAGCTGCCTCTTTTTCATGTTGTAGTACCTCAAGCTCGGCCTCAATTCTTGCCTTTTCTAAGCGCATTGCGGCCTCTTTACGTCCAAACTGAGCTCTTGCTTTGACGGCCTCTGCTTGCGCGCGGGCCTGCACAGCAGCCAGGCTAATCCTGGAGGAGCTCGATCGTCGTGATCGCGAGGAAGCTCTTGAGTGAACCGATAGAAAGAACGGCAATGCTGTTTCATGTGCCTTGTCGCGTTCTTGTGGCGTAGCCTCTCGTAACTTTTCGCTCACGATCGCCTCACGGTCTTCATCGATTACCTGTCGGAGCCGTAATTCGTGTCTGGCTTCAAACGTCTTCGCATTCTCGAGAAAGGCTGAGTATCTTGCGGTAGCACGTTCGTAGCGCTCGTAACTTGCACGAAGGTGCGTTTTGGCGCCGGTAAACTGTTCTCCCTTAGCGCGTGACAGTGCCTGAAGAGCGCTCTCCACGTTTTTCCAAACAGAATCTAGTTTGCGGCAGTGCTCTTCGCGGCTCGTTTGGTACATTTCTTTAGCCCTCGTCGATAGGGTTGTTTCTCTTTGCGGCCGAACGTTTGATGCGGAAGCTTCATCTTGTGGTGTGACATTTGGACACTCATGCGTCAGCTCGTCCTGGTCCATTCTTGCTTGCACGTTTTGTCTCGGAGCGGACGTATGTGAAACAATGGTGCTAAGCTGCGCGTTGAGCGTTGAAAGATGAAATGAGCCCACCTTGTTGCTGCCCTTCTGCTGTCAGCTGCTCAACTCCTTGGCGATGATATCCTTGCAATGGGCGTGTGTCTGGGTTCAACCGGGGGTCTTGCCGTGGCGACGTATCCCATTGCCGGCGGACGTTGAGTTGGCGGCCGATGGCAGTTGAAGCGCTTTTTTACTATGCTGAGCTGCGCGTTGAGCGTTGAAAGATGAAATGAGCCCACCTTGTTGCTGCCCTTCTGCTGTCAGCTGCTCAACTCCTTGGCGATGATATCCTTGCAATGGGCGTGTGTCTGGGTTCAACCGGGGGTCTTGCCGTGGCGACGTATCCCATTGCCGGCGGACGTAGAGTTGGCGGCCGATGGCAGTTGAAGCGCTTTTTTACTGTGCTGAGCTGCGCGTTGAGCGTCGAAAGATGAAATGAGCCCACCTTGTTGCTGCCCTTCTGCTGTCAGCTGCTCAACTCCTTGGCGATGAAATCCTTGCAATGGGCGTGTGTCTGGGTTCAACCGGGGGTCTTGCCGTGGCGACGTATCCCATTGCCGGCGGACGTTGAGTTGGCGGCCGATGGCAGTTGAAGCGCTTTTTTACTGTGAATGAGCCCACCTTGTTGCTGCCCTTCTGCCATCAGCTGCTCAACTCCTTGGCGATGATATCCTTGCAATGGGCGTGTGTCTGGGTTCAACCGGGGGTCTTGCCGTGGCGACGTATCCCATTGCCGGCGGACGTTGAGTTGGCGGCCGATGGCAGTTGAAGCGCTTTTTTACTATGAAATGAGCCCACCTTGTTGCTGCCCTTCTGCTGTCAGCCGCTCAACTCCTTGGCGATGATATCCTTGCAATGGGCGTGTGTCTGGGTTCAATCGGGGGTCTTGCCGTGGCGACGTATCCCATTGCCGGCGGACGTTGAGTTGGCGGCCGATGGCAGTTGAAGCGCTTTTTTACTGTGCTGGTCTCGCAGCTCGCATTTGACGGGTCAAAGCGTCCGCTATCCAGCCAGTTAACGGTCGAACACTCGTGAACATTTAAACAAAAGTAACTTTAATTAACAGGAATTGGGGTCACATTTCAACAAACATTCACAAGCACTCAGTAAGTCCCCCTTTAAAAAAGCGGTGCTGTTGCTCGGGCAGGTAGGGTGAGTCTGCCCGCCGCTTGGCATTTCTTCTTCCGTCGACGACTGGTGTTTTCACTCTCTCCGTGAGCTGACAGAGAAGATGACAAATGACGCTCTGAAGGTCGTTTGCGGCGCCCGTTTAAAGTGGCCATAACAAAGGAAAAAGGGGTTTCAAGACGTGGAAGTGGCCCCTATTAAGGGATTAAGCGCCTCCCCCGACTTCCTTTGGCGGCACTTGAAAGGCAAACACGGCTCCTGGCCGCTCTCTTCGAGAGGGGACGGCACACATACCTTTCCCGTGTAGAGTAGCATATCGGTCCTTTTTGACTGGTTAACATCCCTGCCTTTCCTTTCTCTCTTGTTCCTTCATTGAAAGCTAAAAATTCCAAGCTCACATGTGATGCTTGCAATGAGTGCACAGCGAGAGCAGCTTAACCCCCCCCCCCCCCCCAACACACTTGTGAATTCCTCGAATGGTCTCGCGAATAATTCAACAAAAGACACCAGTCGTTAATATGCACATCGTGATTCTGCGCATTAAATAATCTCTAAAGGATTATAAAAAAGAGGAAAAAAGCTGTACATCCGGCCCAGCTTTTTTGAGCTGAACAACGCATGTTCGTCTCTTTTTCTCATGCTCGCTTACCCACTCACTCAGCTACGCAAACGTTTAGTACAACGTACCGAGACGCTTATACACGATGAAGTACGCACGGATTCTGCGGTAAACAGCAGACGTCGATCGAAATGAACACGATAGAATTTGAATAAGTAATGACTGAAAGTTTCGACGCTCGCGATCGCCCGCGTGTTCGTCGCGCAAGCGAGACGTGTGTATAGTTCAACAACAACTGGCTGTCGCTACATACTGGTTAATGATAAGAAACCCACGAACCCATGTTTTGGGGGTGGGAGTTGTCTCTAATTGCTTGCCAATCCACGCAGTGCTGTACAGATAGGACGCGACTGCGTTGGTTGTTGCGCATTATTACACTAATTGATAACTGCCTCGATAATCTACATAGCTGGTAAGGGTACCTTATCTGCGTATCTCTAGCTCGATATGCGGTTGTTCTTGGTGCCGCCAGGAGTACAAACAGGCAGTCATGGTTAGGCGAGCGAACGCTTGTGCGTATAATCTGCTGTAGTCTGGTTCTAAAGAGGTCGACAAACTAATGCAGACGAGTAACATCTTCCTCGCTTGCGTAAACACGTGCTAAGCCAGGGTGACTTTTGTTAACAGCAACCAAGAACCGCAGATGAGGTCTGTAGCTGTACAAGAAGCAGACATGGCTGAGAAAACATGCAGGGCGCCGGCTGGCCTCTCGATCCGTGTTTACCGTCTTTAATCGCTGTCGCAAACAAGAAGCCTGTGCCACAGTCAGATGAGAGCCTGTTCGAGGTTGTAACACTATGCGTGTTTGCCGTCTATAGAAAGGGTCAGCGGCCAAATTCGTAAATATTTTCTTTCGTAATTGCGTTTTTTTCTATTAGTCAGCCAATTTTGCTACTGATGCGTCTCGTATACCGCGACTGACTGGAATATTATTTCATGCAATTTACTAGCGCAAGATGTTATTGCGAATACGAACCTCGAGGCCGAGTTCACGCAACTTCTCTCGTTCGTAAGTGCGGCTTTGCTAGTGATATATATGTCCCGTATCCTGAATGGCTGAAATGTTCTGTTACAGAATTTTTTTCACGTTATGGCGTTATTGTGAACATGAGGGCAGAGCCGTATACGACCTTTTGTGCTCATCGTTTGAAAATTTTCACGTTCGATTCAATGCAAAGTTGCCATGGTGGTCCAGTCGCTAAGGTACTCGGCTACTGACCCGCAGGTCGCGGGTTCGAATCCCGGCTGCGGTGGCTGCATTTCCGATGGAGGCGGAAATGTTGTAGGCCCGTGCGCTCAGATTTGGGTGCACGTTAAAGAACCCCAGAAGGTCGAAATTTCCGGAGCCCTCCACTACGGAGTCTCTCATAATCATATGGTGGTTTTGGCAGGTTGAACCCCAAGAATAATTATCAAAGCAAAGCTAGTGGTAATCTAGACAATTATTCCTGTCGACCTGTTCTCTGTCTTCAATATTAACTAACAATGGCTAGGTGCGGGCTCGAACCCGGCCAGGGCGGTCGCGTTTCCGATGGGAGCGACAGGCCAAAGGCCCGTGTAATATGCGATGTCATGCACACTACGTGAAGAATCTCGTGTGGTCGAAATAATTTACTGGGGTCGCGTTCGGAATAAAACACAGTAGATAGTGCGAGACACCTGAGAGGGAAGTGTGCAAGGTATATATATGAAAAATATTGAAACGGAATCAGTCCAAGAACATATAGGCTCGCGAAAAAAAGAAAAATTCTCCCGTACCTCACTTGCTTATCTTCTGCTCGCAAAGGGCGCACATCAAGGTGCGCATACCCGCCATGATAGCTTGATTGATCAATCAGAGTCAATCAAACAATCAATCCGTCGCGATATAGTAAACAAATTATAGTAAAAATTTGGGTAAGTTGAGGATACATGGTGAGACACAGCGCAATAACCGAGACGAGGACGATAAGAAGAAAACACGGTGCTTTGTGTGCCTGTCTTATCGTCCTAGTCTCAGTTGTCACGTTGTAGTTATCCATAGCTAAACCCTCCTGCGCAACAGAGAACTCCAAATAGCTACAAAGAGGCTCGTGGAATCACCCATGAACTATTACCAAGTGGCCCAACTTACCACGCTCCTGCCTCTGGATAATTCGTTTGATTCATCTTCAAATTAGCCTACAAAACGAGTCTGTTCCTGGCAAACACTGCATGTGCGTGTAGGCGGGCTTCACAAGAGACATTTCACTGTGCCATTGCTTATGGAAAGTAAGAGAACCGGCGATTAGTTACAGAGGGCATCTTTGGGGGGCCGGAGAGTCGACGTCCGAAGCGATAAGTGAGATAGACTGATGCTGAGACAATGACGCATGCCCGTCTTCGTCGTATCTTCACGTGGTTCTTGGAAGGATCGTGGTGGCGGCAGTGTACCGAGCAGTGGAAACAAAACGGTATTCGTGACGAAAACTGCAGTGGTCTTGCAACGGGCGAGGTGAGTTGCGTTGCATACGGATGTTGCCACGGCTAGTGCACGTGTAGCTGCAGGGCAGCCCCGTGGCTTACGTTTGCTATCGATCTTCCGGCGCGATTCGCCACGTCCATACCCGCCGCTAACGCCGAATAATAGCCGTTCTGAACGTTACTCGTTGGCTCACAGGGAGTGACACGTTGGTAACCTCAACCAGTGGCAGCCAAAATTTTGCCGCTGTGAGTGGAGTCCAAATTCCTGAGGTGATATACGGCGACAATTTAATCGGATGCGGAGTGTGTTTGAACGTGCACGTATGGGCTTCTGACAGTCCTTGTCGCTTTGACAGCGGATTGGGCTGGATTCGCTGGTCCTAAGCGCTGCTGGGATGAACGCGGAGATATTATAAGTTTAGTGTGACAGGTTCGGTAGTCCGCAGAGTGGAAAGGAAAAAAATGTCCGGAATAGGAAAGTTGGTGATTTAAACGAAAATTTGTCTTTCATCATATTGTTTAATGTGTCGGCTGTGTGGAAGTGTGTATCTATTGTAAACGCAAGCGCTCTCATCGTTTATCTCGTTCACAATATTAAAAAAAGCGCATTTTTAAAACTTTGATCTTATGATGTATTTACTATAGGGATGGCGTTTCTTACAGACTGAGTTGCTACAGCTTGCACAAGATGACGAGAGCTAAGGATGCGTAGAATATTGCCCAGTCGTAGACTGCGTACAGCAATATATTAATTGCTGGGGTTTCACGCGAGCCGAAACCATGATAGGATTATGAAAGACATCGTAGTGAAGGGCCCTGTGCTTCCGCCTTTTCGGGATTCTATAACGTGCACCCAAGTAAACGGGCCTCTAGCGCTCGGCTTCCACCGAAATCCGGCCTCCGCAGCCGGCATTCGATCCTGAGACCTTAGAGTCAACAGTCAAGCATGGTAAACACTATAGACCACAGCTGCGGGTCCGCAGACCGTCGACCTCGCGGGATGGAAGTCCGGTCGCGGCGGCCACATTTTCGATGGAGGCGGAAACGCTTGGGGCCCGCGTAATTACATTTAATTTATCTGCTCGTTAAAGAACCTCGGCTGGTCGAAAGTTCTGGCGCCCTTTACTGTGGCGTTTCTCATAATGTTATTGTGGATTTGGGTCGTAAAACCCGAACATTTATTATTATAGACCACAGAACCCCCACTTTTCTATGAACGAAGACCAAAGATGGCCATATGCTGTGACCAAAGATGTATATCTTTGGTCTTTGGTCTTTCTTTGGTCTATATTTGGTCTTTGGTCACAGCATATGGTCACCAAAGGTGACCATATGCTGTGACCAAAGACCAAAGATGTGCATATGGCCAAAGATGGCCATATGCACATGCTGCTTCCTCCGACATCCAAACCGGTATTTTTAAAAAGACCCGCTCGTAACTCGTGGAACAGGTATACACGCAACGTGGCGCCATCTATTGATAAACAAGAACAGCTGCTTGGGTGACGTTGACGGTGCACTGGATTGAAAGTAGGCACCGGCATATACGTACCGTCACCAGCAGGAGTGCTGCCGCGCCAAGTGGTGTCCCTTGTACCGGTTTCTCAGTGTTTCTCGCAATGGACTTGTCTGTTAGCTTCATGAAAATCGAGGCCTTCTGATCCCGATACTAAAACCCAAGACATTGTGTCGATTCGATTAAGTTGCCTTTTAAATCATAGGTCGTGGTTCTCATGAACGAAGTACTTTTCGGTCCACGCATCCCGTAGCTTGGTAAATAACGTTAGTTTGATCTGGCTATTTTAGCGCCTCATAGCGCCGTCGACCGTTAACATGTCGCAGCTTGAGCTTACTGATGTCCCTTCTAGAAATATTAGCTGCACCCAAGTTTGTACACGACGAAAGAAGCGCTGATTGGTCTCGAATCCACTCCTTTCTTTGAAGCGGTCATTGTGATGTGGACGAATAACATCTCTTTGTGTTACACTGCGTGCAAACAGTGCAGAAACAGGTCTAAGCGGAGTTAACAAATTGTACAAGCGCTGACAAACAACTGATGCAAGTTTATTGCGCCGGAAATTATGTAGCAAACATAACAACCAAAACGACCAGAAATAAAGAACTGTCAGTTGGGCACAGTGATGAAATCGCAGTGAAAGTCTGCCACGATTCAGGGTATCACACTCAGCTTCATAAAAAAAAAGCTATTTGTTTATGTAGAAGCGCAATTGAGGGCTTACCGACACCTGTGTTGCCCTTTTTTCTTGATATGAAAGTCTTCACTGATTTCTCGCTTGATCTGATTTCGATAACTTGAGAGCGAATGATTGAATAGTGGAGTGCAGGCACGAGAAAAACAATGAGCTGCCATAGTGCGTGCCTGTTGAAGACCTGAGATAGCACGCACATGCTCTCTAAGGTGGTCATTCAAGCAGCGGTCGTTTTGTTGCGTGTAAGAATGGTCACACATGACAAAGGAATGTCGTATACATCATGTTCAACCCAATCGATGTACTGTGTCCTGTGGTTCTTGAAAGATGCGTGCTTTTTGGGTTCTTCAGCATTTACTTGCTTGCACAAGCCGCCGTATTCGCGGAGAGCTGAAGAAATAAACCTTACAGCCGCTTTGCCTACAGTCTTCTTTAACGCGTGGCTAACGCCGTGGATGTATAAGGAATCGCAGTTTTTTTTTGTCGTACCTGCAGTGGGCTCTGCAGTGTGCATGCCTTGAAAAACTTTCTTAGCAGCTTTTTGGCCAAGGCGCACGTATAGTTTCATCGGATAGGCGGCGCACTTATACCCCCTGCACGTAAGCAATAAAGTTTTTTCACGCTCGATGAAAACAACGCCTCTGAGGTGTACTTATGAGGACACTAGGGGCAACTCCATGCTTCAAGAGTTTTGTAAGCTCCGATTTGATCAAAATATTTATTGAAAACATTTATTCGAAAACAAAAGAGAGGTTCCGCAATGGGTGAAGTCCTTATCCCGCAACCCCATTGGTATCAGCCGCCAACTCAGAAGCAACTGAAAGGCAGTAGCTGATTCTTACGCTTGCGTCATGCCAGGGGCTTTGCATACTTCAGCATGTATGCTGACCACCAACAAAAGGTCCAAAATCATTAAGGAACCGTCTGTGGGAATTACTTGGTTTGCAATAATACGTCGAGGGTGGCCTCAAGCACAACAAAAATTGCTTCTGTTATTCGTAATTTAACCAGTCAAGTTTGAACAGCGCAAGGAAATCATCTTGGCACAGCAGACATTGAGGACACCATGGGGGGAAGGTCATCTTGCAACTGCCTGTCTAGAAGGCGTGCCTAAAGTAAATCGCACGACACGGGGGCAAGGCATAAGCCGATATATATGCCCACTTTATGGATTTAAAGGCCCCCGTCATGCTAGACCAACGTGAAACGTAAGTATACAACGTACCATTATCTCCATAAAGGCATGAATGTTGATGCGACATGAAATTTGAAATCGAACTGTACCGTAGTCACTGATGCTCTCATTAACGGCTTCAAATATGGGGTTCCTATAGGCAAAAAGTAACAGACAACTTTGGCAACAAGCGTGAATGCTCCAACCTTGTCGGAAGTCCCGAGGAGCATGTCGACTTCGTTCGGTCTTCTGACAAGAAATGGATCGTCTACAGTCGGGACAAATACAAACCGCTGGTGGCAGAGACGTGGCGAGTGCTGCCGAGTGCCTTTTTCACTTATGACGACCCTAAATTAGCATGCGTCCTTGTTCGTCCTTGCTCAGAAAAATGTCGTTAAAGTCAATTAAGGCTTCAGTCTTTTTGACTGACCTGACCAACCGCTCAAGTCCTGCATCATTTCACAGATGCATCGCCCACCTTTTAACCTTTCTATGCCGATTCTCTTCAACACAGCTAAAGTTGGCAAGTGTATGTCCAAAGTCAAAGTCGCAGCGCCATCATCTTGGGACCAGAAATGGCGGGCGCCGACAAGAAGTAGCGTTCTCCTGAGCTCCGGGTGAATGAACCGACGGGAGGCCCAAGACTCGTCTTCGGTAACTGAAGCCTTCCTTTCCCCATACTACGCTCCGCAGAAATCAACTGCACCTCCTTCCGCCCACGCTCTACCATATAACAGCGGGTGGAATTCGAGAGCCATGATCCGATGGAAGCGCGTTGGAATACGAGCCACGGGTGGGGGGCGGGGGGCAGTGGAGACGGGCGTCAGCAGGGAGGGAAGACGCAGTGCCATCCATGTTGGGCCATACCGTTCTCTTCCTTCAATCTTTTCTTCCTCCCCCTCCCCCATTTTGCTTTTCGATAGTAAACGCCGCACTACGGAGCGTAGATGAGCAGTATGAGCTGCAACCACGCTATAGAACGATGAGGTTCTGTATTGTATACTTACCAGTAGCGCCCCGGACTAGAACACCAAAGGACGTTTAGCAGAGTTAAAACCTCTTTGATGCACCCGCAGTTAAATGACAGTCACAGTTTTCCCACCTGTGATCATATTCTGGGGTTTTACTACAGTTTATTCATAATAGTTCAACGTCTCCAGTAGAATATTCTCTCCTCCCCCCGACTTTTCCCGTAAGCTTCATGGAAGGAAAAGAACCTTTATTGGCACAGGATTTCGGCACCTTTCACTGCTGGGCGAAGACCACCCAGTTACCAAGTGGGGCCAGAAGACCCGTGAAAGAGCCCAACGAGAGCCGCTCATCGAAGCCGCCTGTGGCGTTTCGATGAGCTAGTTCGAAGAGTCGCAGCAGGCATCGATGACAACATTGGTGAGCGGCATTTATTGAGCTTCGTTGAGGTGACAGTGACTTAACTGTTAGTGTGGTGTGTTTACAAAATGTGGGCGTAGTGGTGAGTAGTCGGGAACTAAAGAGGGTCGCGTAGGCGAAAATGACAAATAAAATGCCGGAGCGCGAGAACCCGCATAAGTGGCCACACGACGCTTTGAGCTTCAGTTTGAGGTGCAGGAGATGCAATTTTAGCTACAAGTTATGCAGATCAAGTAGCAGGAACGCATTGCTCTTAAATGCGCTGAGTTTGAGATGGCGGATGGCAGGCGCACTCCTTTGAGCTCAGAGCCGGGAGAACTCCACCGCTGACGATAGTTATAGCGTGAGAACAAAACGACAACACAGAGACAAGAAGGACACGAAAGACACGAAAGTCCTTCTTGTCTCTGTGTCGTCGTTTTGTTCTCGCGCTATAACTATCGTCATGCCATACCAACTAGCCCAAGCTGCCACACCACCGCTGAGCTTAGTTACCAGCAACAGTATCTAAAAACGTTGGTTACCACAGACCTCGTCCGTTATCGTCACGACAGAAAAAACAAAAACAAAACCTTACTGCAAGAATGGCGTCTCTTGCTTTGTCTATTTATGTTGCTGTCGGCATGGTGGTGAATCTTCTCTCTTTTTTTTTTGTAAGCTCCTTGTGCTTTTCAGTTCCACGTAAACTCGGTCGCTTGTGCAAGCAAGCAGACGCTCAAGAACACAAGAAGCGCACATGTGTCGAGAACCGCGGGACAGGATACGCCGAATGCGTTGATTACGTGGCGTACGAGATTCCTTTGTATAGAGCGACCGTTCTTACACGGGACAAATCGGTCGCTGCTTGACTGACCCCCTTAGAGAGCATGCATGTTATCTCAGGACTTCAACACGCAGCACCATGGCAACTCACTATTCTTCGTGTGACTATGGTTAAATATTGTGTGAACGACAAAGAGCGCCACTATCATCATTAAGAGGAGAGCAGTGCATTCGGAAAAAAAGAGGAGGTGGACGGGTGGGCTTCGCCATGGGGACGGTGGCTCGCCCTTTTCTCTATATTTTGGTGCCGAAACCCGAGAATGAACCAGGGACCTTAACAGAGCGAAAAGAAATGAAAGAGAAAAAGGACAGTCCGTGGGACATAAGTTAAAACACACACCACCTGGTGTCAAACTACTCGCATATTCATCCATTATAAGACCCAAGCTCGTATTGCATCCATTGTCTGTGACCCTCATACGAAAAAGAATGTCGAAGCATTGGAGATGATCCAATGAAAATCAGTTAGATTTATTTATTCTTAATACCGCCAAACAGACTCTCCGACTCAACTAATGAATCTTTGTGACATGAAATCATTGCAATTGCGAAGAAAAATTGTCACATTAAAATTTATCTTTCATTTGAAAAATCGTCAGTTGCTCCTCCCTCCTGAGCCTTACGTGACATCACTGGCGTCACGACCTACAAGGCATCGACACGAACAATCACTAACCCCGTACAGCACAAATACTAACCTATTCAAGTTCTCATTTTTCCCGTGCACAATTAACGAGTGGAACTCGCTGCCAATGTCAGCAGTGCAAAGTATAAAAATAATTGAAAGTCTTCAGGATTGATGTTAGGTTGTTTTAGTTATGTTCCTTTTTGTGTGAATATTGCCTATTTATTCTTTGCTTTTCCTTACACTTTTCTTTGAGATATTCCAAGTGTTATTATTTTCGAGCTTTGCTGTACTAATTGGACGCAACCTTCTTTTGTTTTCAATGCACTGTATGTAAATGTGTCTATGTATTGCCTTTTTGAATACACTTTTGCCCCTCCTGCTAAAACCCCAGTCGGGCCTGCAGTATTCTGTAAATAAATAAATAAATATAAAAAAGAAGGGGAACATGCGTCATTGAGCCTTCAGTAGCGCTTCTAGATAAATAGGTGTAATTTTTCTCAAGTTTAATGTGATAACGTGAATAGTGGCAGACTTTCATTGTAATATCATCACTGTGATCACCTGACAGTTCGTTATTTTGTGTATTTTTAGTTGCTATTTTTGGTACACAGTTTCCAACGCATTCATCAGCGCTTTTATTGTGAGTCAACTCCACTTCGACCAGTTTCTGCGCTGTGTCGACACAGTGTCATGCACCAACTGGCTCTTATAAAAAGTATTTTACAATTCGCGTTTTACACCTTTTACAAAAAGCTCCTTGCACCCTCTTTGTTGTTATAGTTATAGTTCTTACGGCACTCCTGATGTAGGTATGCGTAGACCTTTCTAAGCTTTTTCACGATGACGTAACATTCGCGAACTGTTAATGGGATGGTGTCTGTCTGGTGCTCCTCCTGACTTGGCACGAATGAAATTGCAGTAATAAAATTACAGTAATAATATTGCTTTTCGCCATAAACAGTGATGTGGTGAATTAGTTTAGCAGCCTGATGATTTCTGCTGTGGGGAAATCCTTTCCAATCACTTTTGACTGAAATATAACAACCCATCCGCTTCCCTTTTGGCGTAGAAAATTGACTAAAAAGGGAAAGAAAACTAACGAATAAATGAATCTAATTACTGGGCATCAAGCATTAAAAGGATGCCGCAAATATTTCTGTGCTGTAAACAACTTGTGCATGAATTAGTGCATGAATGATCAACTTTTGTTAAAGTGATTTCAAAATAGTTTCATGAGTTTCGTGATTTTTGTAGAGAGAGACAGAAAGAATTAATAAGAATATAACGTCATTACCAGATGTAGCGTGTAACGTAATTTAACTATATCTTTAATATAGCAAATTTAATAAGCAATGCAATTTAATTACTGCCTGGGAGTTATCATCTTTACAGAATGTATATAAGAAGCAGATCCTCATGTAGTCTAGAAGAACCCTAAAAGCATAACAAAGTACCCTAAAAGCAATTTCGCAGGCTCGAGCATTTAGTCATTGTATTCCTAAGTTTTCTCCTTATAGTAACGATGCCGCCAGTAAGGGCACAAGCAAAGATTCACCACTCTTACCTTCTACACGCATACTGGAAGCAATCAGCAAGTTTGCATGACTGGATAATTCAAAAGATTCGACAGAGACACACTTCGAAGAGTCGCTAGTGGGAACGACGGGCGTATACAAAAAGATGTAAGAATTGAGCAGAAGTAGAGTGTGCAAATGTCACGGCATCTGCCCGACATCCCGCATATACTTGTCGATTGGATGAGCGAAACGGGTCGTAGGAAATTTCCCGAGAGATCTTGTTTCTCAAACGGTAAGAGACGAGAGTTAAAGACACAATATATTTCTCGGATCTCATTGGAAGTCGCTAGAAAAAGTTGAACCTGTGTTACATCGTGTCGTATAAATAGGTGAGCTTCCAGACAGCCTAATGAGCTTTCGCAACTTTCTGCGAGACTTCAGGTATGGTACGTGGTGGTGACAATCAACTGAAAGCCGCCCGCATCTTTCCACGCGGGGAACTTGAGTAAATGCGTCGCAGAAGGGAGGGAAGGGGGAGGGGGGGTTCGCTTGAATGTTGCGCAATCGGGTATGGTTTGGGAATGCTTATGTGTCATTTCGTCTTTATTATTCGTATTCATTGAATGAATTAGAAGAACTGCCTTCCACGAGTGATGGGACGCTGTTATTGGGTTGTGCCCCACTACTGATACTGTTGCTTCCATCGCATCTACTCGAGTCAAGCAGAGCATCAAGTAAAGCGAAAGTGAAGTAAAGACGCCGTTGACTGAATTCCTAACGCGCGATCCAGTGCCTACATATACGGGCTCGCCAGTGAGCGGTTGTGCAGTGCTTGCAGTCGCTTTGCGAGGCGAGAGAGGGAGAAAAAAGATGGCACTTCGTCTGTTACGCGTGAGCTACAAAGAGGCTCGTGATTACAAGAATGTGAGCACGTCGTTCGGAATGAAATATATGCTTTTTTTGCGAAACCAAGTGAGCTTTGAAGTATAGTGCAGGTATATAAACGATCATAGATGTGTTTTTCTTTCTTATATTAACGTGACACCACGTACTTACGTGGTTGATTTCACACGTGGCGACACCTACATTACTCGTATATTCACCTGTTAGAATGAGCGTTAACAATGACGCGCATCGGTGCTGCGTAAGCATCTACAGTAGTAATATAATAAAAAAAACAAGTTTAGCTGGCTATGGTGCGGTGAGGCCAGTATCAACCCTCGACTAAGTTTACAGTAACGACCTGGCGTTATCAATATTGACTCAGGACGTTTTGTAAAAGCACATAGCGTCCCTCTGTTCTGTCCTTAATTTTTGTTCCTTAATGGTGCACGTCTTTTTGTATTTCCGTACACATTACAGTGCATGGTGCATTATTTTTTATTTCTTTTGCTTTGCATTGCGTCTTCACTTTCTTTTCACGCTGGTCTCAGCAAGCCAGTTGGAGGTTTGGCGACCGACTTAAGGCTAGACCCATAAAGTTACGCGGAGCTCCCATGTAAGATGAGGCCGCCTAATTTGCTTTCTAAACCTGCAATTACACCCGCAATCAAAAACAAAAAAAAACTTGTCTTCAGACAAAGTTGCACTGAGCATCGATCATCAAGTAGGACTTTTAGCCACCTCGAGCCGTATTGCATCAAGTACGAGTACGAATTTCCACTTCCGCAATACGTCAATTAACATGTTCCCCTTTATATCGGACGTACCTGTAGCAGGTGCCAGGACTTTCTCCACGACTGTCATGTTAATATGCAGCGTAGTTCTTACGCTATCTAATACGTGACACGGAAATTCATATTGAAGGCTGGTGATGGCTGAATCGGGACTCTGCGTGAGCGGCCGCTTCGTCTGTGGATCGGAATGGCAGAGAAAGGGCAAGGTGAAGCTCATTGCAGCCACGCGAGTCGAAGCTCTTTGATCCCCGGCGTGTCCCAGCACGCTTCATTTTTCAAGCACCACTCGAGAGATTACCGCCGCTCCTGCCGCTATACAGACTTCTTCTCTTCGCCCAATTTCCCGCCAGTCTCGGGGGAAATCTCGCCGAGTTTTCTTGCATTCTTCCAACCGAGGGGCCATGAGACCTGCTCGCCGAGCCGCGAACGTCAACGAGTCGCGGAAACGACTGCGTCGGTGCGACTCATCGCGCAACTCGCTGAAGTTGACAGAAAACTCGGCCCAGCGCGGTTGGGAAGGAAGCCCACCGGGAATAGAATGCCTCTGGTCGACTCTATTGAGCGTCACAGATCTCCGAGCTTGATCGGCTGCCCAGCTCGAGGCGTGGCTCTTTACTAGCGGGGAAGAAATATCGCCCGAATCTCGCGGAATCGCCGTCATATTGGAGGTCGTCCACGTGGCTATCACCCAAATTGCTGCTTGGTATACGGTTTTCGTGTTTTTGGCCGAGAGAGTGATTTGCCAAATTGCTCGTGTAGTTGTTTAGAACGGAACCGTTGGGCCATAGGTGTCGTACTTTATATGGCTCTGTTAGCAATTACTCCAAGTCGAATTACCGGATGCCTCACAGAGCTAAGTGGCGGAGCACAATTAGGAAGTGAGATAGTTCAAAGACGCTACTAGACACATTTAAAAGCCCTGAGCTCGTATTCACTGTTCCGCTTGGTTGTTGCATGTTCCGTGCATTTAAGAGTGGTCGTTAGTTTGCAGCGACACTCTTGAAAAAAATTTCAGAGAAACATGAATTCAGCGCTGGCATCTCGTGAAGATTGTTTTCCTCCGATTCGGTTCGTGTATAGTCTATTCGACTGAGCGGCCCCATTCAAGTGACAGTGATGACGTTGGTAACACTGTGTCAGAAAAAAATAATGGTGTTTAAAGAAGTCGTCATCCATTGCGTAAAGGTAATTCTCCTCTATATTCTGCGTATTCATTTCAAATTATATTTATTCTTAAGGCGAAGAGATTATTCATTTAGTATAGCTGCCCCTATCCGGCAGATTTGCTCCTTGAACTACAACACATGAATACAGGGTTAAAGCTGGATTAATAAAAAATGAAATAAAATGAAATGACGGAGAAATACGCGGTGCGAATCTAGTTTTCTCTCTGTCCCGTCATAAACATAGTACTAATGCGTGCACGCACTTTTTTTTTCTCACCGTGCAAAAATGTCATGCCGATAGTAGCTGCTGATGCAAAACGCGTTACAACGACCCCTTCCACTTGCACACTGTATATACCTTTGCGTCTCTAAAGAGGCGCTGAATATAATACGGCATGCACTCCGACAAAGCCCCGTAGTTTTGAATAAGATAACCAAAACACTCTAACTGTACTATATTGATGTTTGTACGAAATTGCATTACGAAAGTTTCTTTCATTCATAGTCACGTGTCACAGTCTTTGATATACGACACGCTCAAGTTTTTCTTGCGTTTTCCGTTTCCCCTATCTGTCACAAACACTCACCTCTAGATCCAGTTTTCTTTCTAGCAATAGTTGATAGGAAAGAATGCTCCTGACGAAACACCTAGCACTAGGCGAAGTTAGCGACATCCTGACGAATCACAAACAGTGACTTGTTTACTCTCGCAGAAATGTCAGCGCAGTGGAAGTCATTCACTTTTTTAAAAATGCATGTGTACCTCAGTCCGTTCAGCTCCCTATACAGTGCTGGACTGACATGCCTTGAATTTTACCGCTTGAACTTCCTGTTGGGCTTTTTATGTCGCAGGTCGGGCCCGTTCGACGCCGGCGCGATGGCAGCGTGGCTGCGGGGATATGTCTGCGGATTGCTTCTGGCATCATGCCATGTTTCTGCAGCTCCTACGATGGGACTTGAGAAGCAAGAGCTTCTTGGTGGCTACCGCGCATTCTGTAGCAAGTACCGCTGCTGCCCTCAAGAGACGGACCACGAGAGCATGGACTGCTCGGCCCGGAACGCCTCCGAGCTCCAGGAAGTCTCTATTCCAGCGCCGATCACGTCTCTGTCGCTGAGGCACAATCGCATCACGCAGCTCCAGTCAGGTTCCTTCGCAGTTGCGCCGACGCTGTCGAGACTGGACCTGTCGTTCAACAAGATAGATTTCATCTCGCAAGGTTGGTGGACGTCGGGCAGTGGTAACCCTGAAAAGGCGACGTCGGGACTCAAGTCCCTCTCCCTGGCCAACAACGCAGTGCAAAGCGTAAACAGCTCATCATTCGAAGGACTGAGCACGCTCCTGGCACTCGACCTGAGCTACAACCGAATACGAGTCCTGAGAGGCGAGAGCTTCGTGGGTCTGACGAATCTCGAGGAACTCGTGGTGGACCACAATCCAATATACTTCGTGCGGGGTGATGCCTTCGCGACACTGCCGCAACTTCGCGAGCTTCAGATGAACTTCTTGGATCGTTTGGTGCTTCCTCCTAATGCATTTGGATTCGTGCCCGCCATCACGACTCTGGGGATGGCAGGCAACAAACTTGAAGATGTGCCCGAGCAATGCTTACGCAGCCTCAAGTCGTTGAGGTCACTTGACTTGAGCAGGAATCCGTTCAAAGTAATCACCGATTGGAACTTGCAAGACCTGCCAAACCTGAGTACGCTGCGCCTCAACGACCTGCACAAGCTGAGCAAGGTGGAGGCGAACGCCTTCGGAGTAGTGCCACGCCTGAAGGAACTCCACTTGAGCTACAATCCTCTGCTGACGGAGGTAGTCAAGATATTTATTTGAAACTATGAGTAAGATTAACTTTTGGGTAAGTTGCGGTTGTTGACCCAGTTCATCCTATAGCATGAACATTAGAGCTTAATTACGAAAAACTGCCTGTTTTTAATAGATTCACCGTCGTTTACTTCTAATCATACGTCATTGCTTGTAACCGCTTGATGTTATCTTACCGAGTAACAGCAGAGACGGAAATCCTTCATAACCAGAAAAAAAAAGACATGATCAGGGAGTGGTGCGATCCATAGTCATACCTTCGGTCTTATAACAGTGATACAGAGAGCATCTACAGTGGTGAGTCATAATTTTTTAATGGTAACCCCGCTGAGAGAGAAATAAAGTAAAAAAAAATATATGAAAGGCACGGAGATCAACAAGACTACCTCCAGTTTAGTACCCTACACATGGGGAGAAGGGAATAAAGGAGCAAAATAGATAGATGAAGAGAAGGAGAGGCACATTGCGTCCCACATACATACTGCAGGGTTTCAGAGACGATCGCTCGGTGATGTTGCCTTTCAAGAGCTGTAGGAGGCTCGTGTGACTTTCTGGGCTGATGTACTCGGAGTCCATGCTCCTAAGATCTTTCCTTGAGCAAATGTTCTATCATAGAGTCTCCTCAAGGCCCACTGGAGAGTCCGGGGATTCTGCTCAAATTCGTAACAGTAGCACAAGGCATAGTCAATAGTGTCTACACAGCTGCAGTTACCACACCTTGATGAATCAGCCACAAAAATGCGATGGCTAAATGAGTTGGTAAGCGTTACAACGACCCGCCACAGCATTACAGTGTCACGTCGTGAAATCTTTGATGACAGGTGTCGTTGGAGTAATGACTCGAGGTTCTGTTGGGGACATGTGGAATTCAGTGGAGAATTTCAAATCGTAAGCGTGACATTGTGCATGATTAGATTAAGTTCTCTTGCCGCGTCGACTATTGACAAATGTATGAGCAGTGTGGACGTTCTATCGTGAGTACATCAGGCAGCGCTGTCGGTGATGTGCTTACCGCTGATCCCACAGTGACCCGGCAGCCATTGACAGACTATGTCGTGTCCTTGAATAGTGGCGTTATACTCATTTTATAGATTTGAGACAGCAAATGATGATAGTTTCCAAATCATAGACTTTGCACGCATATATGGAAGTCACGGGTATCACTTCCTGCGTCACGAAGTGCGCCAGAAAGACGAGAAACACAAAAAAAGTGCTCTAGTTTTTTAACACGCAGGCGTTATATGTTGGGGTCCACCACGGCTCCACGTGACGTTGTAAAATACGTACTAACAGATGATAAACAAAAAAAACGAGAAAGAAAGTTTCATAGCCGGGTTTCTGGGCAATGACCTCTCGCTCCGCAGCGCGCGGCGCGAAACCACTAGGCCACGAAGCATACGTTAAACAGCTTGCTAACGGCCAGCCATTTTCACATAGACCACATTCAGTTATGGTCCTCAGAGCTCAGCAACTCGGGCGCGTTTTTGTCGTCAGTAGCGAGATGGCGCGAAGGACATGCGTTGGGTAATTTAGCGGTGAGTAAGCGTTGGGCGCGCTCTAAAGGTTGTCGCCCCGCGCGTTGCATTGAGAGGGCACCTCCACAAGGCGTTGCCCGTCCGCGCGTGGTTCGGCCGATTTGTATCTTTAGTGCTTCCACCGCATATTTGCTTTAAAGTTAGAGAGTAAGAAAGCACAAAAGTCACTTCGCTCCCTGCCACGGCCGCGTTTACGAAAGCAGTGCACAGGCCACACTCGAATAAATAAGAATTCGGACGGTTCGCGCTCGCCTTGTGTACACGTGTGCGTTTGTTTTGGGCGTCTTTTTTTAAAGTCCCGAGCTGTAACCGCTGTTAGTTCGTGATTGTCCTGTGTGTGCTCATTTTGTGCGTGCTTTTTGCTTGAGGTGCGCTCTGCAAGCTTAGAGCTACTTGCCGTTCTTCGCCTGACGATAGAATTCGCTGCTGTAGTGCTCATTCCTCCGCCCTTGTGGTGAAACCATTCACAATAAACCCTCAACTTCGTCTGTGAAACAAGCTTCACATTCGTGGTATACCGATTTCTAGACAGAGGGGTCAGCCACATTTTTTTTTGTATTTTCAGAGGCTGGTGAAGGGCCTTTAAAAGCTATTTCTTTCACGTACGTAGCTCATTTTTGTTACTTTTCGTTGAAAAAGGGAGATGCAAAAGACTATAAGTTTTCTTACTTCTCGTTTAGTACGCACTTGCCAAACGGCGCATGCACTGGGAAGAAATTTGTGGGAGTTTGCTATTTCGCACTGCATACCTGAAAGCTTCAGCGCAACAAGGAAACGACAAGGACCAGCGAAAACGTCCAGCTGATGTTTATTATTGCAACACACAAATATATATCTTAGACGCGTGACTGCATCTACACTACACCTGTCAATGCAAAGAGGCGGTAAAACGAACTCACCCAAAATTGTGGCCGTATACTACAAAAGGACATCACGCGCGGGTGAATTCCAGCTCCTTATGTGTTAGAGAAGTGGACGGCTTGCTAACGCAGCTTCTGTCTGCTATCGTCGCAGCCTCAACGGTGATGCTAGTGTTACCGTTAGAGTGAGTGGCCAGTGCGGCTGCTCGGTCGGGAGGGTGCTTTGACGTGCGTTCCCGCATGCTAAAAATAGTATGCACTGCGGACTAACATTATATACAAAACTCTGTACGCATGTGACGCACAGTTGGAACCGGAAGTCTTCTACGACACAAAGAACAACCGGAGCGTGCAGCTCAGCGGGCTTTACCTGCACCACACGGGCCTGCGTAGCCTGTCCCCGAAGCTGCTGGATTGGAACCAGATCGTGGACTTGGACCTGAGCGAGAACGCGTGGAGGTGCGACTGTCGGCTCAGCTGGATGGCGAGCTTGGCGCAAAGACTGCCAGCCGAACACCGGCCTAGGTGCGGAACTTCTCTATAGTTCTTGAATCCTTTTTAAGGGGCATTCGGCGTACGGAATATTTGTAGCGGATTCAACATCCGACCGTGATTCTGCGGCGAAAATATTCAGAAGCACCTGTTCGCTAATATTTCTGTCTCCTCATTTTATAGCACCCTTCTTTGCTGCGCTTTGTCCTTAATCTTCACTGCTTTGGAGCTTGTGCTCAGGGATTTCAGAAGCGATGTATTGAAATCCTAGCGGTGTATTCAAGTGGCTTGTCTCTAACGACGAAGTGTTGCTTTGGTATAAATTCAATCAATATTCAATATCATTCAATATCAATCAATAAATCAATAAATCAATTCGAACTTGATTTCACATCTGTTATAGATAACAGGAAAATAGACAAAAAGCCACATAACGGCTTGACAAAGTTGAGGCTTCCCCCCCCCGACCTTCTTTTCTTTTTGCAGCAAGAAGTAAACGAGCAAAATAAATTGTACAATGCACAAACAGGTTCGTGTGAAAGACTATCTGCGGAAAAGACATTTATGAACTTTAAATAATCCAAAGAAACGCATTTCTGCAACTTCCAGGAAAAGAAAGAAAATAAAAACAGTAAAATAGAGATAATTTTAAACCACTTGTACCCGAAAACATTTCAATCGATCAATCAATCAATCAATCAATCAATAAACCATACCAAAGTACCAATATATTTACTAATAAGGCGGCAACAGGGGCTAGTTGATTCGTCTTCATGCTTTTGATGCGCTGCCAGGTAAATGGACCAGAAGAAACGAGAAACAACACCGGGTGATGCGCATCACCGTTTCTTTTTCGTTTTTTTTTTTCTGATGCGTGTGCCACCTGGAAGCACATAAAAAGCATGAAGATATCTTATACGTTGTTTCGCACAGCCAGAGGTATTACAGCATATGGCAGCGCAAACCAGGTTACACAAAGAATACACACAAAAAGGGACGACACACGCGTTGAACTTCAAGTGGTCGAAATTCAACTAATTAAAGTTCAGCGTTTCCTTACCTCCTTCCTTGTTCCGTCCCTTTGTGTGCGTGTTCTTTGTGTAACCTGGTGTGCGCTGCCATATGCTGCAATATCTTAGTATCTGGCCCGACTGTACGTTTTAAGCCAAAGATAGTTCTAAATAACCGAACTCTCAGGAGGCCTTACGCATTCGCCTGAGACGGTGACTCGAAGGCCAAAGCCGTCTTTTTCCTCTCAGCCGATGTGTCGATCCTCGCCCGCAGCGTTCCAAAAGCTTTCTGTACCTAGCATGGTTTTTAATTGCCTCCGTGATTGGAGACATTGTAAGCTCTATACAACTCACCCGTTTTTCCACTGCATCCGCGATCGGCCCTCATTTGACCAAGAGAAGATGTCGTCATTATGCGATGCAAGGCTTCGACGCCATAGTGACATCATGATGAAGTCGCACAAATTTTAGTTATTTTTGGTGTCATGATGTGATATCGCGCCTTCATTACGGGATGGTGATCTTTAGGGGCGAAGTTCCTTAGGTTTTGGGTTCTTCCCTCCTCTATAGTAGTAGTAGTCTGTAGCCACCTTTAGTTTATAAGTTGCTAAATAGATGTCCTTGTGTGTATATGTCCTTGGGAATAAGATAACTGGATGGCGTTAGTGGTTTTCACAGCACATTCACGGAGTGAATGATGATGAGTGGGCGAAGCGTTCTTTCGTACGTCCGTCCGTCTATACGTCCGTCCGTGCTTTCGTCCGTGATTCTATTTGTCCCGTCCGTCCGTCCATGCTTCCATCCGTCCATCCGTGAGTTCGTCCGGGTGGTCGTTCATCCGTCGGCCTGTCTATCCGTTCTTCCCTCCGTCCATTCGTGTTTCTGTCCGTCCGTGCGTTGTCTGTCCGGACGCGCGGATGGATGGCCACACGGACAGACGAATGGACGCTTTGCCTGATTCATCATCATTCATTCTGTGGAATCATCATCATCATCATCATTCATCACTGTCAATGCGCATGGTTAATTCTCGCTTCTAAAATTTTCCCCTAACTAAATATGTTAATAATATATAATACTTACGAAATAAATAGACGGGAAACTCACGTGTCGTGAGCTCTCAGTGCATGTTAATCACCTATATATGCAGCTGAGATATCATGTGGTGCGTTGCAACGCTAACGGCCACCCTTACACCATCTTTCTCTGCGAGTGCCCCATGCTAGAAAAAGGGTAGCATACTGGCTATCCTAAGCTGGTAAACAACCCACTTTCCCTCTTTGTCCTTCCTTCCTTCCTTCCTTCTTCCTTCCTTCCTTCCTTCCTTCCTTCCTTCCTTCCTTCCTTCCTTCCTTCCTTCCTTCCTTC
>WOVY01015643.1:0-19140 GCA_013436015.1 Rhipicephalus annulatus
CACCTGCACGTCGAAGCTATCTTGAGGTCTCGAAACCTGGGTATGTTTCTCGCACATGTATTCGCTGTGGGCGATGTTGCCTATTTCTGTTGCGAGGTACAAGTGTGTGAGTGTGACATCAGCTTGTTTGAAGACAATGCGCTTTCGCACGTTAACATTACATGGGTATTTTGGAAAACACCAATAACATGGGTATTACAAAATACCCATTACATGGGTATTATGGAAAACACCAAAAGCCACCCTAAACTAGCATTTCTTTCTGCTCCGAAGGCACTTAACCACCACTTTTTTATTCCCTAGAATCTGCTGCAAAAAGCAAAATGCAGCTTCCATCACTGAATTAGCGATGGACAGTTGGGTTCCGCTCCAAATAAATAGCTAGTGCTCCTGCATCTCTTTTTCGCCACCGTCCGTGTGCAGTTGGGGGTCAAGAAATATTCCATAACGAACCTGAAAATCTTTATTGTTACTACGTACAGTTGCTCTTTAGAAAATGGGGAATTTAATAGCTGGTGCATTATTCGACAGCTGAACACTGGTTGGCTTGATCGTAGTTGAGTATTACAAATGCATGCTGGAATATGAGAACCGTAGAGCCAACAAATGTTGATGTGCATAGGCTTTCCTGCCGACTTCTGCACCTGTACTTGATGTTGATGTTCGTCATGGAATTATGCAACCACTAATAAAATATCAACCCACTGATTTACGATACTGATCATTCTCTGTCTCACTGCCATCAGTTTATTTCTTTTTGCAATGCTTTCCAAAAATTATCTGTTCAACTTGTTTTGTAAAACAAGAGCATCACCACAGAAATTCCAGTGTTTCAGTAAACCGGTGCGCATGGGCAAGTACTCGTTTCTTTAGTGCATGGCAAATGTCATACCTCGACAACTGATAATAGAAAAAAATGTTTGTAGTCTTTCATTGAAATCAACCAAACGATTAACATTGGGACTACACATCCCTGTGCTCGCCCAAATGCAGAGAGATGCATGATACCTCGAATAAAGTGTGCCATAAGGCACTGGAAAATGTTCCCGTTCTAGACCATCTTGTAGGAAAAGCAGGTATGCCAATGACAGGCCAACAATGGTCGTGTTGCTTCGCCGAAGATCAAACAAAGAACTCCATTAGTCTCTCAGCATTCATCAGATTGAATGTTTTACTAAGAACTCGGGCTCGACTTCTTTTACTACAAACTTTCTTTTTTTTTTCCGAGCTCACAAAATGAAATGAAAAATTCGGATATTGCTTGCTGAGAATTCATGCTGAGTTCTGCACTTATTGAGCAAAGTGTCGACTGTCGTCCTTTGCAATATGTAGAAATACATGGCAAAGAAAAAAAAACATGGCCGGTTTGCTAGTTGATGTTTTTTTTTTCTTAACATGTTTGCTTAACTGATGGTAAAAGAACAATAGATGATGATTAGTGTGCACTGCTGATCATTTCTTCATGAAAGGCATTCTTCTAAGAAAAATTATTCATTGATCCTCAAAACATTCTGCAACTTCTGCCAACTAAAATAAACCTGGGGCTAGATGATACAAAACGGTTATGTTTAATCTATGAGCCATAACAAAGTGCACAGTTTGGATTTGTTACAGTGCATTTATATTAGTTCTTGGCTAAACGTATGAAGGTGCTCTTAAAACTTGCTTGCGAGCCACATGCCACCCTGCTTCTGCCAGTTGTGAAAGGAGTTTGTCCTGCATACCTTTTATGCTGATTGGTATTTGATATCACTTAAATTGCACGTTTGCCAGCACTTGCTGGATGTCTAATCAACATAGCTCGTTAAGTGTACATGATTGTATAAATTTTGCTATAGGAGGTATACATATCACAAGACGCATGTGGGAATAATAGTAATAATAATATTTTATTATAATTTTGAAAAAGTAGCTCAGAGATACAAAATTGGCCTGTCTAAGCCTCATTGGGCTTGAAGGGCAGAGCGGACAGACAGCAGACCTTAAGGCCTAATATACCTACTAAATATATTTGGCGATCATTGCAGAAGACAGAAAATTTTATAACCAATGTGTCATAACAAGAGGTGCAAGGCATTTTTTATTAGTTACATGGATAACTATGTATATTGCAGAATTATATGAAAAGCTCAGTGCCTCAGCAAACTAAAAAGAACCTTGATAAGTGTCCTATTCAGATCACGATATAACAGAACTTAACACTTTTTTCAAGAATTTTGAAAACTGCTCAATACCTACACTAAACCCATCTTGGAAAACTTCTCGATACTTGCACTGAATCCAGCATTCACATCATTTTGCTGGGTAATATCAATATTAATGTCGCTCAGGAGGACTCCAGTAATTATTCTTATTGTGAAGAAGAAAACGCATCGTTGTCAAGCAACATCGCCACCGCTTGGGTACTGGGTGCTGGGCTTCTCTCGCTCGGCTCGTGCTGATCATCGCCGGCATCTGCTTGACCGTTGCTCTTGCCCGATCGTGTTTCATCGTAGGACCACCGTCGCAACAGTCGCCAATAAACCCTTTTTCAATTGGTGGAGGGTGCTGACTTTCCCCGTCGCCTGAACCTGGGTGCTGCCATTCGCCGTCGCCTAAAGCTGGAGCTGCGCAACCGAACGCTACCTCCCATCATGGCTACCAACAACGCGCAACCTGGCTCTTCAACTCCATGCCCCAGCAACCCCAGCGTTCTTCATTTGCAAGAGCCCAAAGTCTTTAGCGGAGATGATGAAACCGACGTGGAAGACTGGTTCGCTAACTACGAACTGGTGAGCACAAACAACAAGTGGAATGACGCAGACAAACTAACTAACGTCATCTTTTACCTCACTGACGTGGCCGAAATGTGGTATAACAACCACAAAAACGACATTACGACGTCGTCCATCTTCAAAACGTCGTTTGCTGACGTTTTCGGCCGACCCGCTGTCCGCAAGTTCAGAGCCGAACAACGCTTGCGGATTCGCGCACAGAAGCCATCAGAATCGTTCACCAGTTACATCGCAGACATTATTGGTCTTTGCAACCGTGTGAACAACGCCATGCCCGAGTCGGAGAAGATTCAACACATCCTCAAAGGGATAAATGACGGCGCATTTCAGATGCTCGTGGCGCGCAATCCTGCCACCGTTGCGGAACTTGTGACTTTATGTCAAAGTTTCGACGAGTGTAGGAAGCAGCGCGCCCTGACCCGGCCATTTTCCTCACACGCTGACTCACTATCTAGCCTTACTTCTGTTCCTGATTACTCAACAACCCCGCAAGAGATCAAAGACTTTGTGCATGAAGAAGTAGCTCGGCAGCTGTCGTTGATTCCCTTCACGCAGCAGCCGTCGTCCTCTCGTCTGCCCTCACCACTCCGCGATGTTATTGCCGAAGAGGTAGCTCAGGCTGTTCCCGTCGCTGCCCACCAGCAGCCTGTGGCCATGCCTGTTCAACATGCGCCGGCTATGCAGCCCGTGGCCGCGCCTCTTACTTATGCCCAGGTGGTACGCAGCAGACCCTGCCAGCAGCTTTTGCCATCCATGCCTGCAGTTGCTCCCCACTCTACCCCTCTTTCGACCGCGTGTCAGCAATTCCTGGCGCACTGCTGACAATCGACCGATCTGCTACGCCAGCGGTACTCCAGGACACGTGGCGCGATATTGTCGTCGTCGCTTTCAATCGCAACACAACGCTACTTGACCGTTACCGTATGACCCGCAGCCCACGCACCTACCTGCTCCCTATCTTTCACTGCAGTATGGCTACACTAATCTTCCCGAGTCTAAGTCACCCCAGCCCCCAGCTCCGACTCACTCTCCCCGCTCGCCGTCTCTTCGCAGGCGATCTCTGTCCCCAATGCGTCCCCGACCCGCTTCTTCCAACTGGGAAAACTGAACGCCGCAGTTCCAGAGGCAAGAACTGCGCCGTCATCGAAATGCTCAAGTCCTCGCACTTCACCTGCTAACGTCGTCGCCATATCTGTCGATGGTGTTTCTACCTTTGCCCTCATCGACACAGGTGCTGCCGTTTCTGTTATAGCCACCCAGCTCTGCCGCTCCCTACGCAAAGTGACCACGCCGCTCTCTGTACTATCGCTTCGTTCGGCTAGCGCACAACCAGTTCGACTTCTCGGCACCTGTACAGCCCGCATTTTCATCCAAGGCTCTATGTACGTGTTCGAGTTCATCGTCCTTTCGGTGTGCTCGCATGACGTTATCCTCGGGTGGGACTTCCTGTCACATCATCATGCCGTCATCGACTGCGCACGCGCTGAAGTTCAATTTTCGCACCTGCCTGACGAACCTTTGCACGAAACTCTTGAGCGGTCCCCAAAACTCGTCGTACGTGAAGACACTGAAATTCCGCCAGCCTCTCTTGCCGTTGTCCCTGTTTGCTGCGATGACCATAACGACGCCACAGTAATGTTTACACCTTCCGACATTTTCATGAGCCGCAGAGCCGTTTGTTTCCTTGCCTTTCGCTACACTCGACGTCACTGCGGGCCAAAGCAATATTTTCGTTCACAACCCCCTTTCTGCACCGCTTACGCTACTTGCCGGCCAATGTCTCGGTTGAGTGGAGTACCTCGATTCCTCTTTATTCCTTAACATGCCAGACGAATCGTGCAGTAGCACCTCGATCGAACTTCATGCCCTTTCCCCACTCATCAGTGACACCTTTTCTCATCGAGTGACATCTTTTCGAGTTCCCTCGACGACACCTTAAGTGCCCATGAACGCGCCGAGCTTCTCAATCTCCTCCAGCACTTCGCGAATTCATTCGACGTTTCTCAGCCGCAATTGTGTCGGACTTCCGCAGTGCACCACTACATTGACACCGGTTCGCACCAGCCATTGCGTCAAAGACAGTACCGTGTCTCTGCTGCAGAGCGTCACGTCATCAACGACCAGGTCGAAGAGATGCTACGTCGTCGCGTTATTCAAATATCGCACAGTCCTTGGGCATCTCCTGTCGTTCTAGTTCGAAAGAAGGATGGATCAATTCGATTTTGCGCCGACTACCGGCGATTTAAACAAGGTGACGCGGAAAGACGTCTATCCATTACCGCGCATCGACGACGCCCTTGACAGCCTCCAAGAAGCCGAATTCTTCTCCTCCTTAGACTTACGATCTGGATACTGGCAGGTTCCTATGGCAGAAGCTGATCGCCAGAAAACTGCGTTCGTTACATCAGATGGCCTGTACGAATTTAACGTAATGCCATTTGGGCTTTGTAATGCTCCTGCCACGTTTGAACGACTCATGGACAACACACTGCATGGACTGAAGTGGTCTGTGTGTCTATGCTATCTCGACGACATTGTTGTTTTCTCTCCCGATTTTCCTACACATCTGCTTCGGCTTCAAATGTTTCTTACGTGTTTAACCAACGCTGGGCTCCAACTGAACCTTAAAAAGTGCCGCTTCACCGTGCAAGAGCTGTCCATCTTAGGGCACATCGTGTCCAAGCATGTTGTTCGACCCGACCCTGCAAAACTGCAAGCAGTCGCTGAGTTCCCGAAACCTACTACACTAAAAGAATTACGCAGTTTTGTCAGACTATGCTCGTACTTCCGGCGCTTCGTGCGAAATTTCGCATCGATCATGTCACCACTGACCAACCTTCTACGCGGTAATGCAGACCTTTCATCCTGGTCTTCTGACTGCGGCGTCGCATTTGCCACGCTCCGTAGTCTGCTAACATCTCCTCCAATTCTTCGGCATTTCGACCCAACAGCTGCAACGGAAGTTCGCACAGACGTTAGTGGGGTTGGTCTAGGCGCCGTTCTCGCCCAACGCAAGCCGGGCTACTCCGTATACGTCGTCGCTTATGCGAGTTGCGCATTTACTAAAGCTGAAGCCAATTACAGCGTCACTGAAAAAGAGTGCTTGGCGCTAGTGTGGGCGCTTCGCAAGTTCCGCCCTTATTTGTACGGTCGCCCATTCGACCTGGTAACGGACCACCATGCACTTTGTTGGCTCGCCACATTGAAAGCTCCTTCTGGCCGCCTAGCTCGGTGGGCACTGCAAATGCAGGAGTACGACATTCGTGTCATCTATCGCAGCGGACGCAAGCATTCTGATGCCGACGCCCCTGTCGCGTTCGCCTTTACCTACCGACTCGGCCTGCAGAACCACTGGTACCGACTCCGTCGCATCTCTCGACCTCGACTCCTTTACCAGTGAACAACACAAGGACCCGTGGATCGCTTCCTTTTTTAACTGTCTCTCTGGATCGTCAACCACTGTAGTGCCACGATCTCTGCGACGTCAAGCTGCTCATTTCGCCATTCGGGATCGGCTGCTACACCGATGCAACTACGCCCCCGAAGGTCATAAGTGGCTCTTGGTTGTCCCGCGCAGCTTGCGATCACAAATCTGCGCCTCCTTTCACGACGATCCCCAATGTGGTCATGTTGCAGTTTTAAAACTTACGAACGCATTCGCCATCGCTTCTACTGGCGCGGAATGTATAATTTCGTTCGAAAATTCGTTATGGGCTGCCCTGACTGTCAACGCGGCAAATCACCACCTTTCCACTCGTCCGGTGCGCTTCAACCGCTTCCGTGCCCTGCCAAACCTTTCGATCGGATCGGAATTGATCTCTATGGCCCTCTATTGACAACATCAGATGAAAGTAGGTGGATCATAGTCGCTGTGGACCATTTAACATGCTACGCTGAGACCGCCGCCCTTCCAAGTGCCACTGCGCGGGACGTAGCATCCTTCATCGCCTCATACTACGGCATGGTGCACCTCAAGAACTACTAAGCGACCGAGGTCGAGCCTTCCTATCAGAAGTGGTCACGTCTCTGCTTTCTGAATGCCATGTTGCTCATCGCAAGACCACGGCATACCACCCGCAGACTAAGGGGCTCACGGAAAGATTTAACCGCACCCTTGGCGATATGCTCGCCATGTATGTGACATCCGATCATACTAACTGGGATCGCATTCTTCCATTCATCACGTTCGCATATAACACCGCGGCACAGTCTACCACTGGATTTTCACCTTTCTTTCTTCTTTATGGACGCGAACCATCCCACACCATCGACACTCTCCTTACATACCGTCCTGACGCATCCGAATGCCCATCTGTGTCCAAAGCTGCCCGAAATGCGGAAGAGTGCCGTGAACTCGCACGCACCTGTACGTCATAAGAACAACAGCGCCAGAAAGAAAACAATGCCGACTCTTCACAAAGGCCCAGCTATTCCCCGGGATCACTTGTATGGCTTGCTGTTCCTTACCAAACCCCCGGCATTTCCTCAAAACTCGTTCCAAAGTACGAGGGCCCATACCGTGTCTTGGAGCAAACCTCGCCGGTGAATTTTCTCATCGAGCCACTCTCCCCATCTGACGACATGCGCTGGCGTGGACGTGACATCGTCCACGTCGCCCGCCTTAAGCCGTATCTTAGCCCTCTACCTCCAGACTCTTAGGTCGCCAGGATGGCTCTTTTTCGGCGGGGGCAAATTCTGAAGACGAAAACGCATCGTTGTCAAGCAACATCGCCACCGCTTGGGTACTGGGTGCTGGGCTTCTCTCGCTCGGCTCGTGCTGATCATCGCCGGCATCTGCTTGACCGTCTTGCCCGATCGTGTTTCATCGTAGGACCACCGTCGCAACAGTCGCCAATAAACCCTTTTTCATTATACTGGCTTACTCATTGGCAATCAATAACATCAACTAGATGAGAATTCAAACTTGAGCAAGTTGGTACGTATTCGCAGCGCACTGCGGGACGAGGAATAAGAATAAAAATGAATGTGGCATCCAGCGCGGTGTTTATCCATTTTGTCACAGTCGAGAGGACGCGGTTCACATCTTTCACGAGTGCGCCCTTCCAAAAGCCCTACTCCGAAAGATAGCCGACTTATTTCAGCTCCCGGTAGTTCCATATCCCGCGGTTCGATATTTAACTCCGCACTCACGCGGTCAACCAGTTCGTGCTTCTCGTCGAGTGCCTATACCACATGGCTAGGTTCTGTTAGGCGTTGCATAAGTCAGTTGCCAAACTTTTGGTCGGCGCGATGCGAGGCCATTTACCAGGCGAGACTTCCGGGCCTTCACGAACTGCTTGCAAAAGTGCGGAAGGGACTCTTTGTGAGCGGTATCGCCTAGGCACGAAGAAGTTTCTCGAAACCTGGCACCGAGGCATCACTCGCCTGCATGCCTTGTTGCTTAAGTCCTTCGGCGCGTTCATTCCGCGCTCGGACAAACGACCACGCCCGGCTGTTTACATTCTGCTCGCGGCGTCCACCTCCTCTCTTATCCGGGAGAAAGTGGTAGATGGATGGATTGATAGAAGGATATGGCTGTACCCTTTAGATCGGGTGGTGGCTAGCGCTACCAAGCCGTAATACTGAATGAACCAAAACTAGATATTTTTTCCTTTACATAGAGAGATTGAGGATTCGTACTTAGCAGTGAAGGTTCTAATTTTCCTCGTGCCTTGACTTTAGTCATCAATCAGATAACCTCCTTCTAGTTAATTCTACCCGTTCAAAGTGTGTTTTTTCCTACCTGTCCCTAAACCCCAGTGCTTTGAAAACTCTGCGCCGGTTTCTTCCAGGCGGCGCTTCCTTGGTGGGCGGTTCCTCCTCCTCACTCGCTCCTCTTAGAGGGCGAGAACGAATGCACTCTTTCTCCCTCCGAGCTAAACTCGTTCTCTCACTAGCCCCGCCCTCGGCGTGTGTATACCGGTCTCTTGCGCGCGTGGCTGCTGCTTGCGTCTTATTTCAAACCGCTCGCTGGAAGGTAGCCAGTGGGCAAAAGCCTGCTGCGTGTTTCCAGAGAACACCTACGAGTTTCTTGCGCGCGCCGATCGTCTTCGTCGCGCCGCGGGGGCTTAGCCCAACCACTTGCTTTGAGCGGGGACCACGGGGGTCTTCGACCTCCGGTCGCTATGGAAAGGCAACATCTCCGTGTGCTCTGACCTCGTCAGCTGCGCTAAAGAGTAAGCCCCCTTGCCTGGGTAAGGTACCGTCCATCTCGCGGTATGGGGCCGCGAGATATGTCGCGTTTGCTCGGTGCTTTGCGCGCCGAGTGGATGGGCACCCTTGTCCGGGAAGGGCCGTTCACCCCCCCTCCCCCCCAAAAAAATAAAAAAAACAGGACCGCCCTCTAACCAGGGGCGGAGCACCCTACTGGGGTGAACGTAACTGGTTGATGAGGGTTTGATGAGTGACACGTACTCTGGGACCGCGGCGCTTTCGGGTGCCAACTCCCCTTCCTTTCTGACAACGGTAGACAGACCAAAATTTTTCCGTCGAAGGTCCCCAAAAAAGACCCAAGAAATGGTAGTGTATGGGTGTTCTGTGGTAAGACTATCGCCTTTAAAAAAAAGCGCCCCGGCAGCCTTGACGTCTTGGGAACGTCAACGAATTTGTCCCGTTGGCGAAACGGTTCGACCAGCAAAAAACCGTCCCGTGTGACGAGGCTAGAGTGTACTAGAAGTGTACTGTACCTAGGCGGTTTCGACCGGCGTGGGCGTGGAGGTCGTTCTTAGTCGGCGACATCGTCGGCGCATACCGGGCAAAATCTACGTCAGGATCTAGTAACGTTTCGGCGGCAGCCGCGGCGGCCACTTCTCGTCGGCGGCGCTGGCGGCGTGGAAACCGAAACTACAATTTAAAAAAGGCTACTTTACTGTGTTTTTTTTCTGCCTGATTGCTGAAAATCACTACTTTTAGCAGTAATGTCTGATGAGAACAGCATGGAGATGTAAAAGGACTGGCAAACGCTCGGTAAATTATTTGTTTTTCAGCATACATATTGAATATAAGTTCTTTCAGGGCACTCCGTTTGTTCCACATAGCGAGCACTGTATCGCAAGAAATTTCGTTTCTTTTAACTCTCACAGTGATGCTGTTTTATCTGCTAAGTATTATTCCCTATTAACTTACCCTTTGTATTATTTTTACTTCCAAGTAACAGTTATTCTTTTATTTATTATCAAATGTGCCACTTACATCTGTAACGCCTTCCGTCCTTGAGGCTACTATTAAATGAGACATGAACAATGGAGGAGCCTCTTTTCAACGGGTAAGTAAGGCAAGTGGAGCTCGCAGTCTTCATGCGTAATGTACTGTTTTTTTTTTTATTTTTGGGGTAACAGACAGGTGGGGCGATTTATGTAGGTTCACAATAGCATATAGTGATTCAAGAAATGCACGAAAAAGGCGCTAATCCGCCTCCCGTGAGGAAACAGTGACTTATGATGCAAGTGCTACAACGCATACAAAGAAGCGAAATGAGTATAGGACCTGCGCTTTTTCTTTGTTTCCTACTTCAAAGGCTACATTCTTGAAAGACGCAAGGAGGTGCGGGTGGGTGGTGGGGATGGAGAGCAGTTCTTGAATCTCGTTTGTTTGTGAGGCCGCTCTTTATATTCATGCCAGCCCATACTCCATCTCCCTTTCTTTTCCTTGAAAGGAGTGCTGAAACAAAATTTTGAAAGCGAGGATAACCCGTCAAATAGATTTGTGTAGATACCACACATCATCTATGAAATGTAATCAAATATTGTCACCTAGAACGTATTCAAAATTAATTTTGAATCGTGTGTCGACCATCGGCATACTGTATATGTCTTCGTCATTCTGGTAAACAAACCACCCCCCGCGTCACGAATTTTGTGTTGGCTGCTCCTGGAAAACCATTCAACGGAAAGAGGGGCAGACTTGTACGGGAATACAAAGGCCAGTGTTCGAGCTTCAGCGGCGTTTTTTGAAGCGTTTACGCATATTTACAACGCTGGAAAGGAGATCACAGTAGCGCCCACGAAACCTCCTCGAAGAGACTTGTCGACGTGGTGCATCACAGCGTGCACGCGGTTTTGTGCGTCCACCTAGCCAGTTAGCTTTATACGAAAACCCAGAAATTCCTTTCCTCCATGCGAAAACTCCTCTGGGTCCCGCCTCACTCGGTGCTCTGTGCAACCATGACTTCAACAATTAACATCGCGCGCTCGATCAAAGAGCTTTCCTGCCATCGGTTGCAAACAAAAGTGTTTTTTGTGTAAGTGCTCCTTGCTCATAGAGTCCACAAAAAATAGGGGCTATTTATGGCGTGCACCAGTGTTATCTCTTATCACAGTGTGTCTGGGACGGGGGTATAGGACGTAATGTACGACTGGAAGTGGGGATGGTCTTGAATAAATGGCTGATGAAGAGGCTTTAGCAATGCTCCATTGCGCAAAATATCCTCTCTTTACATATTGCTGTGCTATCTGCATGCCTTCTCAAGACCCCCCCCCCCCCCCCGAGCTTTGTGGGTTAGGCGACTTTTAGCTAATCCCACCGGCCTGGAACTTTCAATAGCAAAATGTGCTGCATTGGCATTTACGAAGAAATCAATGTCGCGGTACCCAATCTTCGCTCACGGAGCAGTGATTCCCGTGGTTAAGCACCACCGCTATTTAGGGGTCGTCATTGATCACAACTGTCCTGGTCAAAGCATGTGACTGTGCTGAGAAACAAACTAATCAGTTTTGTGTATGTTCTTCGTGTTATAGCAGGACTGAGATGGGGCCCTTCGGAGAAAAGTCTTCTGCAGTTTACAAGGCATTGTTTGTGGGCTATATATGGTACAGCTCACCTGTGCTTTCCAGCATGCGGGCAACGTGCCTTCGTACTTTAGCGAGCCTTCAGGCACGAGCACTGAGAATATGCCTTGGCCTGCCACGTTGCACATCTACTTCTGGCACTATAAGGAGTCACGCACCTACCCTATACAGGTTTACACGTCCTGTGAGCCTCTTCGAGTGCACCTTCGTCTGCTGACCCGACATGCACAATTGTCTTCGCTACAAGTGGACCGAACAGGCTGTACCTATTCGCGATGCCTCGATACGCATAGGCACATGATCCCGTCAGGCTTTGCACCTGCCGTAATCCCTGCAGTGCCTCCATGGACATTGACTAAACCGCTGGTGTGCCTTCACATACGTGGAATTTCGTATAAGTCGCATGTTTCTTATATTGCCCTCAAGCAACTCACCTTGGCACATTTAGATGACCGATACAGCGACTCTGTGCACATTTACACCGATGGATCCGTAACTTCATCCGCCTCAGCTGCAGCCTTCGTGATCCCTCAGCTCGGTATTTCCCGACAGTACAAATTAGATCACAGGTCATCTTCGACAGCTGCAGAACTTGTTGCTATACAAGAAGCCATAAATTTGTGACGACCAAGCACCGCGTAATGGACGATTCTGTCTGATTCGAAATCAGCGCTTCAAGCTATCCATTCTTGCTTAAGAAGAGGCCAATTTTACGAGTTAACATTAGGAATCGTCCAAGCATTTGACCTAACGCACAGGGGTGGTCACTTGATTACACTACAATGGATTCCTGGACACTGCGGCCTGGTTGGCAACGAAACAGCCGATAGCGAAGCAAGAGCGGCAATATACAACGCTCCTATGTACGTCAAAGTACCCTACTCGCGAGGTGACGTCAACACATTGCTGAGATCACTCATGCGCGAATGCGCTGCCAATTACTGGTTGCTACCAGATCACCGGAACAAGCGCCTGCGGGAAACAGACCCCAGTATGACTTTTCGTCTTCCAGATAAAATCAGCCGAAGACATGCTAATATACTACACCGGATTCGCCTGGGCGTCGCCTTCACTCGTCACTACACCCACCTAATCGGCCGTGCGGACAGCCCAAATTGTGAATGCTGCCAAGTGCGCGAAACGATAGCTCACATATTTTTGTGACTGTGCATTATACGTGGCACAAAGAGAAATGCTAACTGCAACGTTGGCAAGCATTGGACGAACACCATTAAGTGAAAGCCACATATTATCAGCAATGAGCGACCAAACAGTGTCAAAAACTGCTACAAAGGCTGTTCTAGACTTTATAAAAAGCACTGGACTAGAAATAGACTGTAGGGTACTACACAAAGTGGCTACTGTACATACGCACCACCTCTTCTTGTCCCATCATCACCCTTCATCCCTCTTTCTTTCCCTTTCCCTTATCCCCTGTGTAGAGTAGCAGGCTAGAGCGAACTAGCTCAGGCCGACCTCTCTGCCTTCTAATAAATTCTCACTCACTTGTCACCACCAGCCTCCCAGATGAGTTACTGCAAGCTTCCTCTGAAAAGCAACCCTATACGTACATAACTACGGCCATTCCCATGAGCAAAAGCGTTCGAAATCAACTTTCTCGGGGAAGAATACAGAAATCTGAACAAACGTGAAAACTCCCATCGAAACAGCCATTCATCCAATCACCACTCGTCACCACAGCGGCGAAGGCAGAAAATAATTCGTGACCTCGGCACCAATGGTTATTTACAAAGGCGTTTATTCGCAGAGCCCTCCGCAAAAGAAAAGAAGGGGGAATTTTTGTGACACCAACCGCATCGCAACAACGGCTGGTGTCGATCTTCTACATCGTGGGCGCCAGAGAAGTTAAAAAGGCAGAAGTCGACGTTGCCCAAGCCTCCCACCATCATCGGAAGTTTCATCCGCTGGTTCTAAGACCTTGCATCTGCGGGAATAGCGCAAGGTGCCGTGTGCAGGATCGTGTGCGCCGGCTAAACGAAGAACTTCCATGAAAAAATGTGGCAGCACAGGAAGGACTTCGGTCAAATGAACAGGGCGCAGAGGCAAAACATTGTAAGCGGGTTGGCCACCATACCTGTCCCTACAGCGCGGTGATCTTCTAAACAGAAAGAAACCTTCGCCAGCGGCTCTCCTTTGAGTCCTGGAACAGTGGGAGACAACATGCAACTGCACCACTGGAAACACTGCCCTCCCTCTACTTCCAGGGCTTGCAGCGAGTCGTGGCAAACATCCCGGGCTTTCTCACCCCGAATTAGGAAAATGACGATCAGGCTTCAAAACATTGCGTTTCTTATTATAATTATTGGCTGGAGTTTTCTGTTTTTTTTTATTTTCTTTCCCCCAACCAAGCAGGCGTCTGCCGAATGCTCACATTTGAAATATAACAGATATTAGAGCTGCATGTTCTAAACCCGGAGAGTAGAGCTGTCGCTGCGTTTGTAGCCTGTCTGCATTCCATGTCGTACCTGAATACTGCATTCGATGGGGAGCAACGAGCCTTGGAAAACGCAAAACTCTAAGCAAACTGACCTGGGATAAAACCCGTGTAGTCAAGGGTGATTGGAGCGAAGGGATTGGGCGGCCCACATGACTGGGCGAGCAACCACCGAAATTAATTGCTTCCGTGTGTCGAAACTGACTATGAATAGAAAAAAGTTTGATTAAGAAAAAATACAAAAAAGGGCACTTCTATGCCGTGTCGATACGGAGTCCTAAACTGCAGGCGTGCTGGCAAAGCGTTTAGAAGATCCTCAAGTTCTCAGGAGTCACAAACATCTTTGACCGCATTACAGCTTGAAATAATTTGTTTTTTGCCAGTGACTAAGCGTCGAACAGAGCAGAGCGTGTGGATTCCCTGCCCCCTTCCTCCATCTCATCCTCGAAAGTCTATCACACGTATCAGCAGGAAATGCTATTAGAGCTGATATCATGCGTTGTCACTACATTACAAAACTGTAAGTTCGTGTAGATGTAAAATTGTTTAGCGCAAAACAATACATCGAAAGGCCAATCACAAGCGGCCGTCCCATCGCTCTCGTTCTTGTGAATATTTTGTTTTGCGCTCCATTATTTTCCGATCGCCGCATTTATTCATGCAAAAACAGAAGCGGCGTCTGAGGACAATCAGTTCAATACAGGAGAGAGCATAGGGGTGGTCTTGCTTGCTCGTGCTGCTCTGTCGCCTTGGAAGCCGCATGATTTATGAAGGTGGAATACAGTGCTCATTCTCCGCTGATTTGGTACACAATTGTAGATCAGACTCAATGTAAATAACGATGTAATACTGCCGGGAGTTGCACATGTGCCAGAACATGCTGCGCAATCCACTTCCATGCCCTCTTAAAGCCATGTTCATTAATTTTGAACAATTCTGAATTACACTAGATACACAATAATTGAGTTACGAATAATTATTCAGATTTTCCTCTCGTTATTATCGTAATCCGATATGCGTTCTTCTCTCGTCTTGGAAAAGATCGTACGAGTTTTGCAGCATGCTGGGCATAATTTGCTCATTCTACTTTGTCAGAGTATGCGCGAACGGTGTAGTCTGTAACGCATTACCTATTAGCATTAAAGTTGCACCCAGTGTGATGCAAAAAATCTTTATAACATCACCAAAAATTACGGGTGGTTTTAAGAGAAACTGCTAACGACTTGGTGTAAATTCTAACTTCAAATTGTGAAATCACGCCGGCGCAAACGGGCATTAGCTCCATGACTCTGCATACAAATTTACAAATAGATGTGTCTCTTGGAAGTAGGCAGTATACATTATGTTTTTATTCACGTTAGCATTTTAATCTTGATATCTCAACTCAGTGGTGCATTTTATGTCGCCATTTCATTCCGTGCTTTTAAGTTAAGGTGATCATTTTTATTCGAATCATCATCAAATCAATCAAATCAAATTTTATTTTCGCTTCAGACAATACAGCGCATTGTCACTGCGAAAATAGGGGACCAGAGAAAAAAGCTGCGCTTGCGCAGCTTGACTAAGCTCTGGTCACCCGTAAAGCAGTATAGTGACAGGGCAAAACATCTAACAAGTCTATATAGCCACAGTATATACAATTCGATTCCAAAAGTAGTTATGTAGACTACGGTGTTCTAATGAAAAAAAAACATGAAGTATGTTTTAAGTTACAATCACTTTAGTAAAACCAGCTACTGTAAATATACAGACATGAGTAGTTCTAATACATTTACATAAAATGATCTTGTAAGGTTTTGTTAGTACAGTTAGTAACGTCAACATTTCTTTGTTCTAGTTCATTTAGTGTGGTTGCGGGTACATAATCAAGTTTTTCTTCCCATAATTGGTACGCGAGAAAGGAACGTGGTCTGGTGGGCGATACCTGAAAGGATAGGAAATTGTATTTGCTCGAAGGTTTGCAATTTCTTCGAATAGCTGTGTTCTTCCTAATGTGGCATTTTTGTATGTTCTCAGTAGTTTATCTTGTATATGTTGTGAATATTCATAATTTTATGTTTGTGGAATAAAGGTTCTGTGTGTTTTAGAAACGAGACGTTTTCTATTGAACGAAGTGCTTTTTTCTGGACCAAGAATATTTGCTGTAAGTTTGATATGTTGTGTTTCCCCATATTATCGTGCAATAATATAAGCGAGAGTTGAAGAGCGCGAAATATAACATTCTTCGTATGCTAACAGAAAAGTATGACGGTTTAGGCTTAATACACCGGCTGCTCTGCTTAATTTTGGCAATAAGGTTCTCACATGTTCATTCCAGGACACATTTTCTGAAAAATTACACCAAGAATCTTATTATGTTTCTCGATATTAATTTGAAATGGCCCAAGAGTTATGTAATCGCCGATGCTTCTTAAAATGCCCGGGGCACGGAACAACACACATTTAGTGATCGATTCGTTTAAAGTAAGCCTATTGAACTTGCACCAGATCTGTAAGTTATGACAGAATGTATCACCCTTTCGTGTTATGGTCTCCAAGTCTCTTCCCTCAAGAAGTACCGGGCAATCGTCGGCATATATGATATATTTACAATCCTCATAGATTCTTACAATATCACTAATATAGAAAAGGAAGAGAATCGGTCCTAGTATGCTACCCTGAGGAACCCCATATTCAATAGGCCTAAGATGTGATTTACATTATTTAGTTCAACATATTGGTAGCGCATTTTCAAATAAGATTTAATAAGTTGTAACACCCTCCCACGTAACCCATAATGTTCTAACTTTTCAAATAAAATTGAGTGGTTTACCCGATCGAAAGCTTTACTAAAATCTAGAAATATACCCAGTGTCATGACCTTATTTTCAAAGTTTGTAATATTTCTTCTTTTTGAACAAGAAGTGCTGTCTCAGTGCAACGTCCCTTTCTGAAGCCAAATTGGTGATCTGTTAATAGGTTGTATTTTGTAATAAATTTCTCAATACGACAATTATTACTTTCTCAAGTCCCTTTTAAAAGATAGGCAATATTGACACAGGACGATAGATGCTTAAGCTTTTTTGTCTCCATTCTTGTAAATCACTGAAACTCTAGCCACCTGCATGCTGTCTGGAAAAAGCCCAGTAGAGACGCGACGTTATATATGTGTGTAAGCACTGGTGCAATTAAGTCTATAACGTATTTGATTGGTTTTATTTCTAAATCATCCACATCGCGGCTACGACTGTTCCTAAGCTTCTGACACAGCATTGTCACTTCAGGGACAGATGTTGGCTGCAAGTACATTGTGTGGGATAGTCTCGGGATACGATTAGCAGCTTCGTGACAGTAGGTGCTACTTCCGATTTAACAAAGAAATTGTTGAAAAGGTTGGCGAGTTCGGTCCTGCCAATCGTTTTGTCATTTATGACGAGGTTGTCGATCGTATGATCCTTGGCATTCTGGTTTAGTACCTCGTTTATTTTTTTCCACACTTTTTTACCACTACGCAAGCAATCGTTGTCAAATACCGCTTATAATATTCGTTTTTTGATTTTTTAATTTCTTTATTCAACTTATTTCGAAATTTCCTAAACTCTTTTGATTCTTCCGTTTTACGAGACTTAAGAAAGTTGGCAAAAAGCTTATTGTTATGTTTAAAGCTTGATGTATTCATGTGTGATCCACGGTTTGCGCACCCTTTTTTTGTTTACGGTATGTCCGTGATGGGAACGACTCTAAATAATGTTTTTTTGAAAATTTTTATAAATAAGTCATAACACTTATTGCTGTCTTCAAGAAGAAATACTTCCCTCCAATCTGTTTTAGAAATCTTATCCCGAAACACCTCTAGCGCTTGAGACGATATATCCCTGTACACGAGCTGAGGCCAATCCCTTTGTTGCAATGAACTGTTACGGTTAAGCATGCAAAATGTAGGTAGGTGATCACTGACGTCACTGTTGATAACGCCAGAGAGAATGCCATCAGTGTTTCGGTTAGTAATGAACAAATCTAGCACAGATGCTGATGAAAGAGTAACGCGTGTAGGTGTTGATATAGGATTTTGAAAACCGTTGCTTTGTAATACAAGCAAAAAATCATTCGCCGCACTGAAGCCTTTTGCAATGTCAATGTTCATATCACCGCCTATTGATAGTAACCATCTGTTTTCACTGGCACATGAAAGCAAAGAATCGAGAAACTTCAAGAACGCCGATATGTTGCCACTTGGTGGTCTGTACAGAACAGCGAACACATTGCTATTTTTTCTTAATACAAATGGCTTCGATATCACAAGTAACAGTGCTAAACTCTGGTAGAATTTCAAAACCTGGTATAGCAACCTGAATAGAAACTCCACCACCCTACAATTTTTTTCTGTTTAGAAAGCAATGATCGTAAGACAGTAAACAAAGTGATCCGAATTTTCATTGTACCAAGTCTCAGTGAACATAAGTGCATCGAAACTAATATTGCAGGATTCTAAAGGGCGTGGATTTCATCAAATTTACATTGCATTGATCTAACATTTAGATGGAAAACCTTAAAAAGCTCCTCTGAGTTGTCAGATATCATACCACGCATGTCCTCAGGTAGCACGAGTTAGCATCCATGTTTCTACAATCTGGACAATCGAAGTGTTCGCGCAGGGGGCGCGCATCCTTATCCTCTGGCGGTAATCATCGCCAAATCGCTCTCGCGTTTTATTGCCACGATGGATGAAGTCCCATCGCGACGGGCAAAAATGGCACCGTTTTTTATCCAGACAAACTTCCAGCCATGTTCGCGCTTGCGCGCTATTGCCATACCAAGTAGTCTCTTTAGATATCGACAAAGGTGTTTATACAATAGGAGATTTGCCTCACTTCTAGAAGCTTCCAGTGATAGACCCAGGCTTCCGCTCGTAAGTTTTGTTTTCTTAGCCTTCTCTAGAACCTTGTCTCTCTTTTCGCGCTTCACGACTGAACAATAATGTGTTTCTTTGTCTTGTCTTTCGTTGCCCTCTGTGAATTACGTCTATATCGTTCGCGCAGATAGGTTCACTGATGGCCGTTCCAATTGAGAAAGAACATCTCCCAAACACTCATTCGAGTGTTTCCGTAACCCTTTGATCTCAAGGTTTTTGTTGCGTGAGTACTGC